>DWFO01001537.1:0-15603 GCA_018246595.1 Mimoniades nurscia nurscia | reverse complement strand
GTACCTTTGTATTAAATTTCATCCAAATCGGTTCTGTAGTTTAGGCGTGAAGCAAAGACATCACGACAGACCGACAGAGTTACAATCGCATTTATAATATAGGTAAGGAAGGTAAGGATAGTTAGGAGTTATACATATACATAGGTATATTACCGGCGTTGGTTGTCTAATTCCAGATGTGACTAAGAATAACATTATGTATGCTTATGATATGGTCAGCGGTCTGCGTAAGTTAATAAGGATTGTGGGGAGTGCAGTTGCGTAGCGTGGGGAGGGGGCGGTAGGGGAGGCAAAAGGGTTATTCAGGGGACCGCAAAATACTTTTGGTCGGCGAGATTTCCATAAGGCCGAACATAAAATAAGTATACGTTTAAAGAGGCGACAGCAGTTTTTCTTTTTTTTTGCTTCTTCGAAATTCTCAGAATGCCAAACATAATAATTATGTACTGTTAAAGACACGACAGCAGTTATTCTTTTGTTTTTTGTACTTGTCTCAGAAGGCAAGACAAGAACTTTTAAGGGGGTGGAAACATTTTCTCCCGACCCCGGCGGCCGAAACCCACGCAACGCCACTGGAGGACTGCTTAGAGAAGAATGGACTCGGTTACAACGCAAACAAGTGAATTTCTGATATTTAGGGGAAGAAACATACCTAACAAATTTATTCCAAATGTATGGATCTCCCTGAAGCGGGTAGCTCAGTTCAACCTCCCCCACATAGCCTCTGAGCGCCTCGATGACGACAGCGACTTAGAACGGGAGCGCAGGCTGCGCTGGGCGATGTCGCTCCGGAGCAATATGTTGGCTCACAGATTTGCGCGTTGTAAAATACAAGTGAAATCAACTGTATTTAGAGCTTACTCAAAACTTTTTACACGTTCTGTCTATCGACTGATATTAATTTACGCGGCGGGCTTCCTGAGCCTTTTACGTGTACAGCATACAACAATGTGCTGAAGGCACTGTTAGAGACTTATATATTTACCTATATGTATATTACATTGCAGTCGCTAAGGTTGACTTGTATGCGATCATGCGCAAGCGTGCGGCGTCTGTAATGAGATGACTAGTGAGTGGCACCAACACCCTCTTTAGCTCGTGGCCTCTCTGGAAGATCTGGAATGTTGTGCACATTAGAGCCAACATACAGCACTTTCAATCTCTAGTGTCTAGTGGGCTCAGTCTAGTTTAATTGTTTAATTTTTAAGTTGCATGGTGTTACCATCAGGATAGGTTGTTTACTAACACGCAATATGGGCTAAAGCACAGGTTCCCAAAGTGGTCCAGGTAGAGCCCCAGTGATCCATAGGCAACTCGTCGGGCGTCTACGTTGGCGTGAAAAAATAATGGGAGTGCTCAAGTAGCAAGTGGGGGTGCAAGAAATTTATTTGGTTTCGATAGTGGAGACAAAAATGTTGGCTTGCTATCATCCCAATTTAGACGGGCAGATAACATTAGAAGCTCAATGACTATTACTTGTAAAACTTACATATTCGATATTAGGTACTTACAATGCATGTCGAGACACACATGTTAACCATTTGATCAAGCAAAAGTGGTAAATTACGTGACACTACAAGAGGAGATACTCGAGCTTAGCACCAATGAGGAGCTGAAATTTTAAGGAGGCTATCAAATTTTTTGGCTGCAGGCAGAAATACCCGAAAAATATCCTGGACTGTGGAATATTGCGAGAAAGCTTTTGATAGCGTTTCCTTCGTCATATCTTTTGGAAAAAAGTTGTAGTGTCGTTGCAAACCTATTAACGAAAAAAAACGGCAGATTGAACATTACAGAACGGGTAGATGTGCGTTTATTCCTAACCATATTAAACCCAAATATTGATAATTTGCACTTAATTCATCAAGTTCATCCCCCCCCTCCGCCCTTTAAAATTAATGAGATTTTTTATTATTTTTTCTTTTCATTATTTGTTACGCTATTAATTTTATATGTTAATTTGAATATGACTGTAATATTATTTAATAGATTCTATTTTGATTTTCAATTCATAATCTGCCCTACCCGAATTGTGAGTATATTGGATGTACATCGTTTTTAATATTCACATTATTAACAAGTTTTGGGAAATAGTAGAAATTTGCAGCAAAGGGTCCAACGAAATTAGGTACATTTTGAATGTGGTCCATGAGAAAAAAAAGTTTGGGAATCCCTGTGCTAAAGGATTATATTCTGGTCTGAAATAAAGATTATTATTATTATATCGACGTGTTTATTTTCTATAGGTAGTAGTAGACAGACACTATGGATTTTCACTTGTCACGATCCGGTCATACTTTTTTGTTAAAGGCGTTATACATGCTTGTCTGCTTAAGAATATTTCCAACCGGCTCCTTTTAGATCATTTTTAACTTTTTATTTTATCTTAGTGTATAAATATTTTCATTACCCGTAGTAGACATAATACAGTATTGAAGTGAAGAAAGAATACATCCCCCGACGCCATGCTAGGATAGTAGCGTGGCGTAAGAGGCGATTATATCGGGCGGTAGTTGAATGCCAAATAGCGTAGCCTACCTAGGTACGATAAATGATCTGGCCACCTACGGGCAGCAGTGTAGGCGGTGTGAGAAGTCGCGCTCTGCGATCCCCAAATCGCATGGCCAGTATTGGGATTATGTCCAAAACCAGCAATGGACTTAGTTTTCTGATGATGTTGATGTTGTTGACAATCTTAAGAATGGCATTACATATGGTTATTATTATCATTACTTTCACGGAGCGTGACAAGGAGTGGGAGTGATTTTGTGATGTCACATTTCGAAATATAACATAGGTAGGTATATCTAAGTAAAAAAAGTGACTTCACGCCTGTAATCCCCGAAGAGGTAGGCAGAGGAATGTAGAACATTCACCAGTTACTTTTAAGTCCCACGATGGAATAGGTGGTGAGCCTATTGCCATATATACCGGGCACTTACTCAGACTCCGAGCCACTACTAGAAAATCTAAATTAGAAAATTTAGTACATTAATAACATTTACATTAATAACATTTAAAAAGAATTATATTACGCTTGTAATCCCCGGAGAGGTAGGCAGAGGAGCGGAGTGCACTTCTTCACTTCACCAGTGAAGGTTACATCATTAATAGCCAGTTGCCATACAGCGGGCATTAATGCAGACTTCAAACCACTACTAGAAATTTTAATTATAAATTCTAAGTTAGATAATTTCAATACTACCCGATCCGGGGTCGGAACTCTGCCACTTGCAACCACTCCACCATATATTGGCAAACTAAACAAAAAAGAACTGCAACAAAATTGCTGAATAGCCTACTATACAACCCACAGCCTACAGTGTAGGAATATGTAGTATAAAATACATATCGCCTCTTTGCTTTAATAATGTGGCAAGTCCAAAAAATAGTTTTTTTATATTATTTTCTCAAAGAATGTGACAACTATCTGTGTACATTAAATTATGCCAATTTTAATCTAAATTCATTAATTACATTAAGAAAACTTTCTTATTACTCCAGAAAGCGTAGTTATTCAGCTGTGTAATTAATGTTAAATTAAGATAAAAAACCAATTCGTATAGATACAATCGCTTTTTGAAAGTTAAAAAACAGCCTTTTGTTAACTGTATATTTCGATAGTTAGTTGATAAATTTGAACACATGTCATTCTAACATTGGACACAATTACAATCTTAGTGTTTTTTTCCTATTGTAGGTACCTATCTCACTAGAGCGTAAACTTCATTAACATTTTCCGTTATTAAAATTCAGTATACAGGGTTGTTGGCTTAACAATGGACGGCTTCGTTGTTTAAATAGCCTCCATCGAAGGCAGCGGCTAGCTATGTATGACATGTTTCAATGACGCGTAACCCTTTGGAGCATTTGTGCAAACGAATGCCACGTGACTTGCAGAAACATTGCATTGTCATCTCAACCGCAAGCGCAGATCGAACGCAATGGACGCTTTTTTTCTGTATTACATCAATAGCTGACAGATGATTTCGGACCGCCAAACCGCTTTTATTGCAATAAGAACAACTACACACGCAAAAACGTGAACAACTGTTCAATCATACTTCAAATGCATTGTGCGATTATTACCTATATTTTGCATTTGATAAATTCACATTGCGTTTGTGTTTTGCATGTTGCACATTGCAAGTTAAAGGTGCATTTCTGAAAAGCCATATTGGCTGATCAATCATGATTTTGATCCAGAGTCCTCCTGCTGCTTATATTATAATTCATGTTAGCTATACAAAGCGAATTTTAAATCAAACTCCTATTTCTATTATGCGTGGCTAGGCAATTATTCAAATCGCTTCTTAGATTGACATAACTGATAAAATTATAGTTTAATTAAAACGTATACGAATTAAACATGCATTTGTATATATATTTCCGTTAAAAATGAATATGTTCTTGTCGCCGTTTACTATATGGACAAATGACACAACGGAGTAGGTGGTGCAGTTGCCAGCGTCAAGTTTAAAGACCCATTAAATGTTTGTATAGCCTTAATTACCGGTCAAACACTTACCGTACTTACGCGTCTTGCGTATTGCGAAATGTTAAATGTTCGTGCTCCCTGAGTATCTATTAAGTGTAGATTCTGCAAACTGAGCGCACGGACGAGGTTGAGTATCTTCTTTTCAAAATATTTGCTTAGTTCACCTTCTTGCACACAGTAATTATTTTTATTAATTATTATTGTACTTTTTTCTCTTGTTTTATGAAAAGTTCTTTAATTTAACAGTTCAATACAGCAAAGTTTACTGTACAATGAAGAAGAGCTCACACCATAAGCATCCACTGCTGGGGATACATAGATTCGCATGTGAGGAGGCCCAGCAGTTCCTCCAACGGGTTGTTTCAACATATATCGTGCACGGACAGTGACCAAATGCTGAATGCATCCTTTACTGAGCGGACATACTCATAAAAAGTCGTCTCTAACGTCTACCAAGGAAAATATCTACCCATTCTTTTACAGAGAGCCTACAATGCACAACCACATTAGAGAACGGCGACCGCTTCGCATCATAAAACAATCCATACACTATTGACTCTTTTATTGCGCTACCTGATTCATACAAATAATGCAAATGATCTATTTGAGAGGCAGTGTAGTATGAACTTTAGGTATATTTTATACAATACGTCCAAACTTAGCAGCCACGCAACTCTTAATATTCAATATTTATGAATTAAACTTACACTAAAGTAAATCTTAAAGCAAACAAAATTAAATTTTCTATAAATACCGACAAAAAATTAGCCTAAACTTTTATTAGAACTTACGATTGTAAAAACTGCACTCAAGCCTCCCGATTTTTATTAAAAATTTTAATTAGCTTGGCTTGTGTTTTTAGTCTAAAGTGTACAAAGGAAATGCACTTCTATCAGTGTTTTTGTTAATTTATTGTATATTCGAAAACGGATTATTGTGCATTCTTATTGAGTGTTTATAAACGACATCTTCGCGCATCAACTAGGTTATTATACATTATTGAAGATTTATTATATGTACGTGCACGATTTTTTTATATGTATTCTATAAAACTCATAGATCTTGCAGTACTGGCAAGTACCATTAACACAAATTATTTCTTGACTAGGCAACTAGCACTAACTTTTCTAAGTACCTATATATGCAAGTAATGATTAATTAATTAAGTCTGAATTGGACATACTGATTTTCGAGGAAATTTTAAACACAAGTTCTAGAACATAATTATAACGTACAAACTGATAAAAAAGGTAACAAGTCATCACATGTTAAAATTTAAATAACACTGTGATCACAACTGTTGAACAAGAGATTACAGTGTTAGTAGGTATTAAATTTAAATCTAAAATCAATTAAAACGAATATAGTTCGAAATATAAATATACACTGGGCATGATGTTTTATGGTAAGCAATATTTCATTCCGAAATAATTACAAAACGTCCATCAGAAACTTCAATTAGTAAAATCACATCCATATTATGTTCACAACAGGCGAAGTGCAAGGTGAATGCCCTCTCTTGTCCTCTACAAGAGTTACGTCTCAGCCGTCTTTCTTCAGATTCTTTTCAGATCGATGAAAAGGTATTCTAGTGGTCGCTATTAAATATATTCTATTTTATTCAATGTACACTATGGTGATAAATGACGCTTTTAATAAAGACTATTGTTTAAGTAACATCACGCCTATAATCCCCGAAGAGGTAGGCAGAGGAATGTAGAACACTCCCACGTTTTACCAGTAACGTTTATGTATTACAATGGAATAGGTGGTGAGCCTATCGCCATACCACACGGGCGCATATCCAGGCTTCTAACCACTACTAGAAAATGTAAATTGGAAAAATCCACTAGTGCCCGACTCGGGATTTAGACCCAAAATTTCCCAATGGGCAGTCATGCTTGCAACCAACACGACCAAGTAGGCAATCATACTGCCTCGTTGGTCGCAAAGCATACTTTATCAAACATTAATATCAAAATCTTAATAATCATCTTTATTATATTGTTACTAACACTCGTGTATTTCTAATAATTAATTGACAATCATTTATTACTATAATGTACATACACACTCGTATAAGTTGATGCTCATGATATTGTTATACATAATTTATTTTCAATTAAATATAGAAGTTTGAAATATGTTATAAAAAATGACATACAACGGGGGTCAACACTCCGTCAGTGGGTCAGTTACAAGAAGTGCCAGCTCCTGCGAGCCTTGCTTCCTCTTAAACATAAATTTGAAGATTTAAATAGTGGTTGCTACAAAGCGATATCTTCGAACTGACCAAACCATAAAATACTTATAATTGTGTAATCATTATAGGTAAAAATACATAAGACATAAAATAAAGCAATATCAAGCAATTGTATAAAATGAGCTTTAATTGTATATGTAAAGTATTGTGTGAGTTTCAATATGTGATTGTAATTTATTTTTTACGCATAAAATAACCTTGAACACTGTTAATAATATAACGAGAAATTGCAAATCAGTGATTCTTAACCACTGTGCCGCGGCACTTTTGTGTGACGCCAAATTTCAAAAGTATGCCGCCAAATTTGCATACTTTACTCTAATAATATATATACATACAGGCTTACATAGAACTGCTAATTAAGACCTGATTAATCTCTTAATAAACGTTTAGTTATTATTGTAGTATATATTAGTTTATTTCGTATATTTAAAATTTTTGTCATGAACTATTTATGCAGTGTGTTGTAGTAAGTAAATAATTTGTATCCTTTTTCTTTGTGTGCCGCCAAATTTTGAAATCGTTAAATATGTGCCGCAACTAAAAAAAGTTGAGAATCACTGCATTAGATCAATCAGAAATCTAATTTTTTAGTAATATCAAGATGACTATTGGTGTTGTCGTAAATATTTCACTTCGTTCAACAAACATGTACTAAGCAAAATCTGTGTCAATACCCTCGCGAAAGATTCTTAATTCTGACGTTCCGATGACAAATGTTTATTTGGGGGATTCCATGCCAGTTCTTTAATAAAGTCTGCATTGGCCTTTCTTTTGAAATATCTTTAAAAAATGACGTGTTTCCTATTTTTGTAAAATTTGAATCGGTCACAAAGCTTTGTTATGAACAATGATATTAGAACAAACATTGTACACGCACGCAAACAATACAACGGTTCGAAAAGAAAATACCTACATTATGCTATAATTTTCTGATTTGATAAATAATCATAAAGTATACCAACTTATTCATCACAATACATCGTGATACATACAAATAAACAACGACGATGCAGTAGCTACAAAAATTCGCCATAAAATCTAAACTGGTAGTACCTACATATTACAAGCGCAGTGTAGCCGTCTCTATATATGTATTTATGTTTTTTTCATGTAATATTTGTAATAACACCTCTTGTCTATGTTGTATGTTCGACTCAGTTCAAATAACCTGTTAGTGGCTTGTCACGTCCAGTTCGGCTTCGTTCGACGAATTTAGCACATTTAATTTTCCGTTCTCGTGACGCAGAGGTTGTAGACATCTGGTACTTAGTTTTCTCATTAGAGCGTTACATTTCAATGTTCTAAATGGCGTCGTTTAAAAACGTACATATATGTATATGTAGGTATTCGGTAAATTTTATTCAAAACATTTTGCGTTAATAAACCCATTTAACCATTTCATTTGCATAATTATTAAGAATACTTAAAAAACAAAATATATTATCTGAATTTATAGATATGTATATACTCGTAAATTATTGTACAATCTCTGCATTTATTTGCATACGAAATGTAACAGTTAAAAATTATCTTTCTTTCGAAACCTTCATCTTATATAATACATACTATCGTACATATAAATATATTTTATCATAATCAGCCTTTTGCAGTCCATTACTGGACATAGCCCTGTTCTGAGGGGTTTACCCATAATCCCAACGCTGGGCTGGCGGGTCAGGGATCGCAGAATACTGCTTCTCGAACTTAAATATGTCTTAGTATAATATTCTACAATTCTATAGTATTCTACAATAAAACAAAGCTGCTGTGTGCGTTTGTCTGTTTCCCCGCTTACTTTAAACTACATAACGAACTCAGATACAGTTTTCATAAATGTAGAAAGAGAGAGAAAGTTTGTCTATATTAATTTAGTCTTGTAGTCTTGTAGTCTTGTAGTCTTGTAGTCTTAAAAGCATAGACTCCGCGATTGAATGTGTTTGTCACCTAAGGCACACTTATTAACTATTTTTATCTATTACAGATCAGTTATATTTAATTTTAGTCCGTATACAAATAAATATATTTGCTACCTGGAATATTTAACATACTTGTAAATTGTAATTACAATATCTATCATATATTCAAATACTTAACTGACTCGTTTCTCGTGTCGAATGCGAGCTCGACAGCCGAACGGGTCCTGGATTCTAATACCGGATCGAGCACTATTGGATTTTTGTAAGATAGATATTTTTAAATAAAAGAGTATATGCGGCAATAGATATGCAGAGACAGTTGTGTACATTTAATTGACATTTATCATTTGGTCATAAAAGTTTAAGGTTCTATTTATATTACAGCATAAACATATCGTTGTAAAGGCCGGTAAGACGTGGTCGTTTTTTACTATAGACATTTAATTAGATACACTCGGTAAAGTCGATAAATGGCTGATGGCATTTGCACAGTGCAGGTACTTGTGAACAATGTTGTGTTACTCGTTCTCGCACGGGACAAGCAGGAAAGCAGGATGAGAACCGGTCCCTTGCAGCCTTCCTCCAATAAAAACTAACATCCTACCCGCAACTTGATGGCATTTTAAAGGTGCAGTTATATTAGTTTCGCAATATGTCCAGTAACATGAAATAAAATATTAGTCATTAAAGTTGGGCATTTATTTCGTAAGAAAATGAAATTGGCATACTAATCAATAACTTTACGTTTGCTTTTGCCAAATTAAATATTTAAACATTCTTAAATAATTCCAATCTCAGTCACTGTACATATTAAAATACATCATTGTACTCGTAGGTTATAACCCCAGGTAACTTTAAATGAGGATTTAAATGAACTAATAAATGAAATGTTTCATGTGAATAATTATCGTGCAACATTATCACATAGCCGGTAATATATTTCTAAGCTTTTTTTTAAGATTTTGTAAAAACCGTTCAAACGATTTTTCTGTCACAAGAGGAATATGAAAGTATGTAATTAAAACGTTCCTTGTTTGGGCCACGAATACTCGCACTAATATATAGACCATCGAAGTACCAATGAAATAAAGTATAATTAATGAATTACGCTTGGTATTGTCAATAATATGAATTTAAAAAATCCAATTTTTTTTTCCTTTGATAAAATTAAGCGTAAAGCGGATGAAGTGAATGGCACAGCGCTACAAGTCACGGTCAAGGCCTGACTTCAGTGTAAACACGTTTGATGTACCTCGTTTGAAATCGATTGTTTTGTGTTATTGCAAATTTTTATTAACAAATCCAAATATGTTTTCATACAGATAGCATTTTTCTTCATTTCGAAGTTTTCACATTGGTTCCACGGACAATATATCGATGACCTCCGATCGTTCATGAGTTAATATTTCGATCAATTACATTACGAATTTATTATGAAGTGTGTTTACTATCAGTTTACTTGTTGAATTATATAATAGTTATAATGTAATTTGTATTATAACTTATTTCACTTCAATTCATGGCAGCTACAGAAATTGAAAATACAATTTTGTTTTCACCACAGATCACTGATCATTATACAATAGTTGTGACATTTACATAATTTTTGATTTTGTTAATAGTATTTTTGAGTGGAAACCCACATTTTATATCTGATCGTCACCAGGGGTAAAATTAGCATCGAATCACCACTTAACACTTATTATGATCTGTTGTCTTTGTTACCATCTATTTTTATTGCACTAATCGCATCATCGGGTAATTTTTCTTGCACCATATATACATATAACAAAACAACATGACCACATACTCCGAGACTCTTAGCTGGAAACTTTAAATCGAGCCCTACTGCCAACTGGCGGTAAAACTGTTAACGATATCTGTCAAAAATTATTCACGACAGAAATTATCGCCAAGGCTTAAGACTGTTATCTCATAATCAAGTAAGACTTCCTAACCTCCAAACCAAAGTGCCGCATCCTAACATTTTTCAATGAGAGTTACCTAAAAAGATCCACTTGATCCCGATGCATATTTATTATATTATTGAAACAATGATATTTCTGTGTTATTGTCCTGGGCATGTCTCATTTACCTACAGCGATAAAAAGAATACAAGTACACATTTATTTTGCGTTAGTACAAATAAAATTTTTAACCAACAAAACAAATACTAATATTAGACTATTTGGGGTCAGGTAATCCTTTATTAAGATAGCGATCTATTGCGTGAGCAACACAGCGTTGCATCTAAACGACGTACTTCATTTGAATTTCCACAGTAAAAATGGAAAGTAGTAATAAAAGTACAAAATAGATACAATACAAAATAGAGACATTATACATCTACTACATACATGCATTACAAATACGCCTAGAAAGTATTCCCTGCATAACATACTACATATTTTCTTGTTCATTTAATTACTTACTGTTGTAAATGTGATACTTTTTGTATATACTCATATTTGTTATTTGTTCATACTGAAACGTTGAAATTTATTATGTAGACAGTTTTTTACCTGGAATAGCACATACGGTGTTGTTAGCAATAAAATTAACGCAAAGGTGGGGCTGTTTGAACGCGCTATAATATTATCTAATTATATAACGTTACTCTCTGTGCCAAATTGCTTGGGCTAACAGATAGACATAGATATTGCCACTAAAAATCAGTTGCTAAAGTTGATCCTCAGGGGATTTTTTTTTCATTCTTTTCGTGTTCCACGGTTGGAACATGGGTCTCCTCTCAGAATGAAAGGGTCAAGCCCATAGTCTCCCACGCTTGCGGATTGGCATACTTCTCACGCCCCAGAGAAATTTTTTTTTGAGAAATCTAAGGTGTGCAGGTATCCTCACGATGTTTTCCTTCTCCATTATAACGAGTGATATTTATAGTTAAACGCACATTTTTAAAAGGTGCGAGCTAGGATTTAATCGGATCTAGGATCCGGTCTCCCGGAGTGAGAATTTCAAACCAATCACTAGGCTATGACTCCCTCAGGGGATATTGAATTCCTTTTTCCTCTAATAATAATTCTCTTAGACTTAGAATCTAAATGGATATGTAAACTATCAGAACAATAGTTATACAGTTATAAAAATGTTCAATGAAAAAAAAAATATAAAATTTCAAAGTACACCCAGCAATGCAGGCGGGAACTGCTAGTCTGTATTTTTATAATTAATGGTGTCCGAACAACTACAACAAATGCATGGATTGCATAATGAGCTAATTTATGCAGCTGTCAAAATATTACAAGTAATAGGACCTATATAAATAATACCATATAAGCTAATTATTTTATTTTAGCTAAGTAATGGGTTGTTATTGAAACACCTTGCAGGAGCTTGTTAGAGCTCCTGACAATGTGTATTGTAAATTGATACACCAGCTCGAATTTGAATATAAATAAGTACAATAAGAAAACTAGAATCTTAATAATGAACGATCCTCGTGTACAGGTTAAAGTTTTAACAGAGTATTTTCAACTTTGGCAACACTAAAAGAAGTTCTGCGGTTTATGACTATCATCGTATCCCTTGCATGTTAACACTAATTGTTCTTCAAAGATCAGTTGCATCCTTAATTGATTTAATATTGAATAAAATAACCCAAGAACCGAGAATCAAGAAAATGTTTGCTTTATGTCCTTTATTAAATGCATAAATACAGCACAAATAGAAATGTAAATAATACATTTTAAAAAAGTAACATCACGCCTGTAATCCCCGAAGAGGTAGGCAGAGGAATGAAGAACACTCCCACGTTTCACCAGTTACTTTTACGTTCCATGATGGAATAGGTGGTGAGCCTATTGCCATGTACCGGCACATATCCAGACTCCGAGCCACTACTAGAAAATCTAAATTAGACAATTTTGTAGTGCCCCATCCAGTCGCACTTGCAAACAACACGACCAACGAGGAAGTCAAGAAGAGAAGAAAAACACTCTATTGGAAATTAACTGAAAGAGTTGACTGAAGTTACTTTTCATAGATCACATTGAGTTTTCAATAATGTTGAAGAATCATCATCAAATACAATCACAGTTAGGAAGGATGATTGTTCTTACCTGGACCAGGCAAGCCTGGATGCAGAGGAGAAGGAATGCGAAGGAGGACATGTTGATGTAAATTGTATTCGAAGTGGGCGACTTGGAATGATTTCCTTGAATCGGAAATGCTTTTTATATGAATATTTGCCGACATTTTTCATCTGACTTTCGAATATTGGGTAACAATACGTGAGTTCATTCACTTCGAATACCTACCGAATGTTGGTTTTTTAATGATAATACGCCGTGAAAATTCAAATTTCTTTTTCAATACGCCGATATTGTTAATATTGCGCCATAATAAATATATAAACATTCCTTATGCAAATTAGAATAAATATGAATTTGATAAATTAAAAACATAATGGGACCGTTATTTTTAATAGAATTTTGACTGTCTCGTTGTTCGTGTTGGATGCAATTGCGACAGACTACCGGGAGGTATTGGGTGCAATTCCCGAGTCGGACACTACAAAAGTTTTCTAATTTAGATTTTCTAGTAGTGGTTCGGAGTCTGGATATGTCGCCGGTGTATGGCAATAGGCTTACCACCTATTCCATAGTGGGACGTAAACGTAACTTGTGAAACGTGGGAGCGTTCTAAATTCCTCTGCCTACCTCTGCGGGGTTTACAGGCGTGATGTTACGTCTTTTTAATAGAAGTAGACGGAAATCTTCGATTTGCATTAGCTATAGTGTTAACACATTGTTTGCAGCTCTTATACTCTCATTAAACTCGTCGCATATACCCGTTTGTTAAAACTGATAGTGAATGTTAGAATTAGAAAATATGAACCTAAGGCACACATATTACGGGCATCAAATCCAAAAAGACCTGAAACGAGGAAAGGTGAACAGGATCCACCTAGGATGTAACACTTCGGTAGTTGATAAAACATGTTTCCAGCTTGTTCAAAAAAATTGCACATCTATATATCTTCCTATCATACATCTAAGTGATCAGTACTAACAACGCTTCTATAAACAAGTTCGTATAACATAAATTCTGATTCTAACTGCATTCATAGTAACATATTAAAATAATAATGATAAAAAACAAGAATTCTGCGGCCTTTTTACCAATTTAACATTAAATAATTTTCTTACTAATATCTTATATACTAACAGAGCTAACTGACACTAATCGTCCTATTTACATTCCTGCTCAATGTTTGTTGTAGAAATGTATGGGCGGCAGTGTATTTTCGTGATTGCTGACTGATGATCATTTGTTATTTTCTTTACATAAAAATTGATACCTATTGTAACACTACTTGAGCTGCAAGGAACCGAATACAAATATTAATCACCGTGTAAGTGAAATCAATATGATGATTGTGCTCAATTCGTAGATAGTGATACAGAAGGATAATTTCATCAACATTCATTTTTAAATACAATAGGCAAACCGAGAAACGAATGATGGTATCACAGAATTAGGTCAACTACGTGAATCCGCGTTGAACCGACCTAATCTCACGTACGGGCGCTTTACGAAACTAACACCCAGCAAGTAGGTCATTTAGTATAAAAGCATTGAATTCTACAAATGAATCATTGTGTAAACATTTGTCTACATTGAAAACATGTCTTCCTTCGCATTCTTGATCCTTGCTGTTCAGGCTTGCCTGATCCAGGTAATGTGTTTTTTACTTACTTGTGAATTCTTTGGAGTCAATTCTTCTATTTTCTTTCACAATGTTGCAAAAATTTAATTTAATGTATTAATATTGCTGTTCGCTGTAAAGTTAAATAACGCTATAGCCTTAATATTTTTCATCTTAAGATATTTCACAAGTCCCACCATTTTTTCCTATCAAGGTGTCTTTTAAGATATAATACATTTCACTCCTCAAATCAAATCTCAATCTTCACATCATATCTACTAAGATCTTTGGAATCGAAATAATTATATCGAGGTTTTTTCTTCTTCATGTGTTTTTATGTAATATGGTTTCTTTTATCGTAAGAATATACCATTTCTTCTTGATTTCTTTGGATTTCAAATCAGCTTTATTTTAAACCTCCTCAGATTACAATTATGTGCCATTTTTTTTTCATATCCATTATCCAATATGTTTGAAAATTAAGTAATCGTTTAAACTAAATCTGCTATTTAAAGACTATAATTTAAATGGAGGGTGATTTTGAAGCTGTACGGCTATTAACTAATTGCAATAAAGCCATAATCTTTTGATTACACGTCTTCATCAATATACTTTTTCCGTTTCAGACCGCATTCAGCCAGTGCATTGGCGCTGGTCTTTATGGTGCTGGTATCGGAGGTTGTGGTGGCTGTGGCGGAGCTTATGGTATCGGACCCGGCTACGCTGGTCTTGCCGGTCCTCTTGGCGCTGGCCTCGGATATGGTTATGGCGGTCTCGCTGGTCCCCTCGCTACCGGACCCGTCGGTGCCTACGGCGGCGCTGGTGTCGGTGAAGTAGCCGTCGCTGGTGAACTGCCCGTGGCCGGTACCACCCTGGTCGCTGGACAGGTGCCCATCCTCGGTGCCGTAGACTTCTGCGGGCCTGTCTGCGCTGGTGGTACCGTCACCATTGCTGGCTCTTGCGCTTGCGGATGCGCTGGTCCCTACGGAGCTGGTTATATCTACTGAGAAAATCTGGCAATGTTCAACTGATTGGATGCAAATAAAAACTTGATTGGCAAATTTTAGTTTTCATCACGTGCATTACATTTGTCCATTTAAAGCTGCAGAGTAACAAATTGGTTGCTGATGTAAAGAAGTATTTCCAAACGCTTCTGTTCATTCTTTCTATGAACCTTTCAATCGTTCGACTGTTGGGAATGGGTGTGTTATACGAATCTGAATACTTAACTAATACATAACTTCACGCCTGTAATCCC
>DWFO01001536.1:0-15603 GCA_018246595.1 Mimoniades nurscia nurscia | reverse complement strand
CATAGTGGGACGTAAACGTAACCGGTGAAACGTGGGAGTGTACTGCATTCCTCTGCCTACCTCTTCGGGGATGACAGGCGTTATTTACGTTCTATTTTTCATAATTTCCATCGCATGCCTTTAAATAAGCATATATTTTGATTAGTCGTCTCTTCGCTAATATAACTGACCTAATTAACTGTGTATAAAGTCCATACCGTACGCCATAAAAGTCCCATTAAAATCTGTTCAACTGTTGCTCAGATACAAATTGGTCCAGTCATAGAACTACATGTGTATATAGACAGAAAAAAATACTAAAAACGTGTCATTGGGGTTCCATAATTAAAAATCTTATATTCTGAATTTAACAGAACTTGAACTCAATTATTAGTATTACATGTTCAATCACTTTGATTTCTACTGATACTAATACAAATCAGACGTAAACTGTAAATGGTCTCTGAAAAGCATTGTTAGATGACATATGTCAATACATTTTCAACATGTAAGCGAACATAAGAAATAAATTGTGGACTCACGCTTGGAAAAAATCATTGCACCAAATGAAGAGCTAAACAAATACGAGAGCAATCTTTATTTATAATAATTGAGGCCCGAATACCGCGCAGTCATCGTTCGCAGGAACGGAACACCTATGCTCGCGAGCAGCGCGCCGGGTAGTCCACACCTAGCTGAGTGTTATGGACAATTATGAACTCTATGCAGTTCAAGAAACAACCGTAAGGATCGACTTAAGACTTTCTTCCTTGCACTCGACCGAATATCTCGGTTATTGGCGCCAAAATTGACTTGCATTGTCAAGATGACAGCCAGTTGGGTGGCCACCAATTTGGTTTAATGAAGGATTTTTTTCGATATTATAGGTGCCCATGACAAGTATACGTGATTCAGCCTATTATTTTATACGTGTTTTTATTTTATTTTTTTAATTATTGGATAATTTGTAGTCTAGACAATTATCGAAACGGGTATTCCAGTAGTTAAGTGCAACCTAAGTACACGGATAGAAAAACATCACGCTCGGCCGCCAAGTGGGTGTAAAGTTCTCGAACACGCTCTAAAGGCCCTCAGACACACCCGAAATGTCGCATCGCTCGAACAGAAACAACAGTCATTTAGAAGTAAAACAAATAATTGAATGGCGCTCTCGGCTGGAGAGTGCGTGCAAGGAAACACGGAGCATTATGCACAAGGAGATTGAAAAGAAAGTACTCGACACGAGAGCGTCCAAGCCTCGTCGGAGAGCAATAAGCGACGCCCGCCGACGGGGCCCGTTCATTAACTCTCATCCACCTAGCCCATGAATAACTAGCGAACGTCGCTCCGCTACGGACGAGAGCGTGCGTCGCCGCTGCCGATGTTCCCACAGCGAACAGGTCCGTCCACACCTCGAGAGTAAACATCGAAAAATAACAAATAAAAGCCGATAAGTCCTCGAGCTGAGTGGACACCACTACAGCGCGTTTCGTAGTAGCCATGTAACTATTCCACTTTGTTGTCATAACGGATCTCCTTCTCGGGTATCGAAACGAGACATCAACAAAATGGCGGGTATTTATGCACGAACGAGCGTTTTCATAACGGAACGGCGCGAGAAACTCCGCTCAGGGGTGGGGCACACATCCATTCCAAAGAATAAACACGGAGGAAACTCTCTCGATGTATAAATAATAAATAAAGAGTATATTTTGCTGCGTTTCGAGCATGCGTAGACAAAGGCTGCCCGCTCCGTGGTGCAAACAGCGCATGAGCTGTGTTTATTCTTTCGTCATTAAGGTGGAGTGTTGACGGTGCCGTAGCGTGCCCTAGCGCTAATTTCAGGGAGGTCAGGCGCGGACAGATTCGGTGTTGACATTCATACGCGGTGGAGACGGGGTTACACGTCCAGTCTGTCCCGTATTGTGTCAGTGTAAGTGTCAGTAAGTTATCAATTTTTTTTCCGTGATTAAAATATATACGTATTTTCATTTTATAAACGTATCTCGCGACACCATAGACCGTAAAACCAACACGACCACGAGGCAGTCTACGCCAATGACTTATTTATTTATTTAAGGCACACCAACTAAGTCCACAACATTATACTTTATCACTATATAACATTTAAAAAAGAACACTTAAATTAATTAAATTAATAATAACACTTAAATTAATAATTGCATACTTAAATTAAAGGTTTGCACAGCACTTTTGATCTGGCATCATAATCAGACGCTAATTGGAGACAAGTAACTTGACTAACTTGACAATTAACTTGACTAACTATAAAGTAAGTTAGATACAGCACAGCTTTTATTAAAAGCTCAGATCGCGTCGGACGTGCCATTCATTTCCTCATGTGTTTGCGACGCGCACCCGCCGCCATCTTTCATTACATCCGGAGTGTTGGTACTTGTTATGGCAACATTTAATTTGAGAATAACTAACAATTTTCCACTCAAATTTTATTTTATTATATTATAAACGCATTATTATTTCTTGTTGGATTTTTCTAACACGTTTTAAGGATTGTATTCACCGGATCGATTACAACGTAATTTGACATGAAAGTAACATACGTACCTACATGCGTACGTAGCTTATTATATTTAGCAATACTTTGGATTGATAACGGTCGGTAGAAGTTTTAAAGAAAAGGAAGTAGAAGGTAATAGGTAAACAACGTAACATCACGGCTATAATCCTCAAAGAGATAGGCAGAGCAGTGCAGCACACTCCCACGTTTCACCAGTTACTTTTACGCCCTACAATGGAATAGAGTGTGAACCTTAATAGGTAACGTTATTGTCACGTGTATGGTAATCCATACACGTGACAATACGTTTGAAATAAAAATATGGGATTTGTATAGAATTTTCATACGCTCTTATCTCGATCATACCTGAGACCTATTCACCATTACATGTGGAAAATACGTGTAAAATGTGGAATGAGGTTCTATCTAGACGTCTACGCGGAGCACTATGATATGCAACTGTTGAAGAAAGGCTTGAAAGGCTTGAAGGCCGAGAACGTATTGGGTGTTGCAAATGTCCATGGCGACGGTGACCAATTAATTACCATCAAGTGGTTCGTGTGCCTATTTGCATGCAAAATATACAAATATATGTTGTACTGTTATTGAATTCTTCTCATTGATAGGATCCCTTCTTTGCACCTTCCTTTAATCCACTACTACCCACGCATGCCATTTCGAGCAAAAGTTGGTATATTTTCTTTGGTCAATATCAATATTGTTGCCATCTATGAGGGAAATTAGGTTTCCTAGAAATGTTTTTTCTCTTCACCATTATAACTAATGATATTTAGGGTTAACAAATATGAAACTCTTTTTAAAAGTATCTCAACATTTGTCGCATCTAAGAGTAGCGAGTATTTTACTCGTCAGTAATAAATGTTTGTTTATTACGCGTCCATATTCAAATTAGGATATCTACTTTTAAATTGAGAACATTTTATGAGTAAACACTTCTGTTTCAGGTCAAAATATGGTTTCAAAACCATCGCTACAAATGTAAGCGGCAGGCCAAGGAGAAGGCAATGGCGGAACAGAATCAGCACAATCAGGTAATCAAGCATCAGTTATTACATAACAATGCAAATATGAATTATATTTAGCAATTCCACTGATCCGTTGGTCTATTGGTCAGTGAACCAGACCGCTGAACCGGAGTTGTGGGTTCGATACCCACGCAGGACAGATATGTATTTGTGTGATGAGGACAAGTATTTGTTCTGAGAGTGCTTGATATACATATATACTCACACGGAAGTACCTACGTAGATAATATGTAGTTTACCAGCTATTTGTTGATTATTGGTTATTATTATATCCCCGTTTAGTTTAGAATCAGGATGTGGAGATGTCCCAAGACTTTCATTTGTTGGATTAAAAGTTGTTACCGAAAAGTGTGAATGTTGTTCAAATAAACAGTCAAGTACAAAAATAGTATAGGTAATTTACGGCAGCATACAGCCTGTAAGTGACTCTTAATCAGATTCTAATACCGTTCGAATTGATTAGTTGATTGTAACAGTTGCTTCATATTAGATATCTTTCATGTTCATGGTCGATGTAACATATGTATATTATCATAATTAAGCTGTTTTCCTTTCTACTGTATAAGATACGGGTCTTGTTTCAAAATAAGAAGGATTAACAGCAAAATGTGTTCTACGGTATCAAATTTTTCAAATCATTGTTAAATATATGAATGTCTGTCAGTTTAGGCGTAGGCATAGCCTATGCCAGTGGTTCCCAAACATTGTTCTCCCACGGCCCGGTAATTTTCATACTGCCCCTTCGTGACCCACTGAATACCTTTAAGTTAACTTTTAAAAAAATACACCATTACATATTAATAGTAAAAAGGTTTAATTAGTATTACCTTGGTATCGCCTATTTAGTCACTAAATTTTAATGCGAAGTGTTCATCTGCTCCTTATTTTTTAGTAAAGAATCCAAATTTGCGGAAAATAACGAAAGTTGTATCCTAATGTCGGTTCCACTTTAAATCGGTTTCTATATTTATTTTTAAAGTAAACTAGTGTTGAAAACGCAGCTTCACATTTATGTTGTAACAAAAGACATTAAAAAGTAATTGCTTGATGAGCTAAGTGTACCTATCTATTGTTGACAACAACATAACCAGTAAATCTGTCAATGGTCTTGAATGAAACGCTAGCTTATGCGAACCGATTAAATATTGATTTAAAAAACCTAATATTAATATGTTAACAAAAATATGTCAACATTCCACACAGCTGCATTTTAAAACGTTCAAGGGAGCGAAAACGCGTTCCCGCGCATTTCATCAAGATTTGATTTGCGCGTAGTTTATTATGAAAGCAGGTAATGAATAATGAATATTTAAAGACGCAAGCGATAAAATCATTCGCTGACAGCGCACCGGGCCCCTGTTTGCCAAGGCGATAGACTTTGCCCACTTGATGGCAATCTCCCGCTGCGAGCGTGCAACTTAATACGGGGCCCGCACGCCACGCGAATCTGGCAACCCCACGGCAATTAGAATTATATTTTGCTGGTTTCCGCGTAGGGGACAGGGTTAGCTTAGCCGAGCATTTTCATTTTTTTTTGTTTCAGAATGCATGAATATTGTTTTTTAATGAAGTTCATGTAGTCGCACATTTACGTTGTGTGTTGAATATAAATAATAATATTCACAATTTTATGATGTAGGTATATACTGTAATATTTAACAATGTAAGTGAACAATAAAAAAATACAAGTCATAACACAATACTTTATAAATAAATCAAGTTTATTACGGTTTAGAAAAATTGTAAGCAAACGAAATATTGAAAATAGCAGTGACTTAGTAAAGAAGAAAGTTAATATTTTGTGATAGAATAGTTTCAAGAGTAATTAAAATAAAATAAAATGATCAGTGAACACGCCCGTAACCCTGGCGCCGACGGTGTTGCCAGCACGAAATTACCTCAATTTGCGCGCGAACGCTCCCTGCTCGATTGTTAATGCCGTCGGAGGCGGATGCCAAATTTTCACCAATTATTGTTTATTACATACACGTTAATACTACTTTAATAGGGATGTATTTTAATTTGGTACGTCGCACGTAATAATATACGAGTACGAGAATGAATATTTTAATGATGTAAAGTACAATGGCTTTTTAATTATACTAGAATATATATTTTTATTACAAAGCTTCCATTTTTTAAGGTATTAGGTATGTTGTAATACATTTGGGTTGTTTTATTATTAGTCATGTTTGTGTTGATTTAACATTCGGATCTTTATTTCATAAAATGGCTGAGTTATTGACACTGACGCTTGGTAACACTTTAATTTAGTTATTAATTAAAAAAACGTTGAACATTAACTGGTTTTGTAACTTAAACAGATGTATCTTCCACAGTCATCGTCATCACCCCGGCGTGTCGCAGTACCTGTGCTGGTGAAGGATGGCAAGCCGTGCGGCTCGGGCGAGTCCTCATCGCCAGCGCACAGCCACTGCGCCACGCCCACCTCGGGCTACTCCGCACCGCAGCCGTCACAGGCCGCATGCAGCAACCCCTTGGTGTCCTCTTACCGCCAGCCCGCCGCCTACCAGCAGCAGTGCTCCGGGTACCTACCGCTGCAGGGTCGGGCCTGGTAGAAGTTCCCACAGCTTTACCACGAGACAATGTTCAAGGAGGAGATGTATTTTGATTAAACTCTATTTTTCTATCTCGTACATACTGCATTGGACAGAAGTGGTACGGCAGTTTTATTGCGCTTATTAAATGCCTTTGTTATATTAGAATTTATTTCATAGTTTATTTTGACGTTTGACAGCGGCTTAGGCAATAAATTAGGTGAGTTTCCATTTTCAAATTTTTGCTCAAGATAAATCAACACCGTATATGAAATTTTTGATATAATTCGTTGTAACATTTGCTCGTTACAAGTGCTTTGTACCAACTATGTATATTTGATTTAGCGACCGATTTCCTATGAGAACATTGTCACTGGTAAAGCGAAGCTGGTGGAACGCAGCTAGTGAAATTGTGAGACAATCGTGACTAGAAATTAGTGAAAAGACAGTGAAGCAGTGTTTCGTGTCCCGTTGACCCGGGGGTGTTGTCGCTCAGGCGATCGGGAGGAGCGTACTGTAAATAGTGAGTACTGATAAGCACTATTAAGGATTTGACTTCAATTTTTAACTTCTGTTACAAACTTCGCATCAGTGCAAGGTTCGATCGAAAAATAAAAAAAAAATTGTTTGATCTGATATACATATTATAATACATATAAATGAGCAATAATAGAGAGTGATCAACAATGGTTTTTATTTTTCTGTTCGAACCTTAGATATGACCGTTGATGATTTTAAACGCCTTCTTAGTAGATTTTTATCTATCGGTAACTCGAATTCACTGCGAAACCTCGTAAATATCTTGAGTTCCCCATGTTGTTGTAAATAACTGATAACAAAGAACAATGTAGTTAACTGTTGTGTGAATAGTCTAATTTATGGTTAAAACCGGTCAGTGTTTTGTGTGTGTGTAGATAGTAACGTGTAAATAAAATTCGTTTAATAAGAATCTAGCTGACATAAAATTTTTAAATTTATTTCTTATTATTATCAGAATTTAAATTAATATAGATTTTGAATTATTCATAGTGAAACTTAAAAAGTAAAGGCATCACCTTGTTTTCTAATACTAAGTACCTCGGCGTCAGATCATGATAGAAATATGAGTAGTGCCACTAATGTAGTTATTGCGTCAATTTAGTTTTATACCATTTTGTAACGAAACGTCCAATGTATGCATTTAATTTCATACTACGTAAGAGAGAAAACAACGAACCTTTTCTATTCTACATGTGAAAAATCTTCCATTTCGATGTGTCGTTGCTTTTTGAAATCCGTTCACGTAACTAACGACCTAGTTGGGTAGTGCAGTCGAGTAGTGTTGGGGAAGCATCACGCCATTGTTAATACGACGGGGGTAATTGATGACATGCCCCTAATGGCTTACCGCTTGCGCGCTGCTTTCCCTCGTTCTCTTGCCCTGTACTCGGAAATCAAAACAGCAATTCAGGATCACAGCCCCAGGATATATCATCTCGAAAGTTTTTCGATAGATATTGCTATCATATTTTGTACTTAAATCATCACTATTGTTTTATTTCAAGAAAAGACCCTTTTGTAAATAAAAATTAAATTACCCAGTAGAAAAAAAATATTAAGAGCATTGTGGCAACACCGTAGGAAAAGGCGCAATGGCGCACTCCAACAGTGAACGTAGCAATAATCACTTTCATGTAACAATAAATTAATTCGTCAGTAATAAATAATTTTTGAAGAATGTAATAAATGTTTTTTTAACTTTATTTATATGTTCAGACGATTAGGTCGGTGTAATTATTTTAGCTAGGTCTAGGGGAGGTCATTATGATTATTATTATATAAATAGTTATAATAACGAAAAGGAATTTGTAATTATAATTGAGAATGAGGTGTAATGAATTTCAATTTATAAAATTAATAAAAATTAACGAGTTTTAATAATGTCTTTAATTTAATATCCTTTAACTTATATAAAATATGTACCTACATTGTAATAACATGCATGCCGTGTTCACCTATAATTGCAGGAACACGAATTTTACGTTTTATTTGTAATATTATAAGAAATTACTGTGTTTTCTGTGTTGGTGGACCTAAAAGATAAATAAATAAATAAAATACTAAGTCAAAAAATAACAAATCAGTTAAAGAGCAAACTCAGTAGAAAAAAGATTGATGTCTCTTATTTAAATGTCAACGGAATATCGTAAAGCATTTACCTTTGTGTCAGGCCCTCCCTCTCAACCTTGTAAGCTCGTTTTATTGTCTTCAATATTCCCAGATTACTCTGTAATCTCTCATAACGTATAACAGTTTATTCCGCATGGCAACATCCGCCTTTGTTGAATTGACGTCAGTCACGGCCCGCCAAAACGAAATAATAACATGGCGGATGTCAAAACTAAAAGATTACAACTGCTTCTTCAAGTGTACGATTATAAGCTTTATCTTTATACATATAGAATTGTTTTATGTAGCAACGTATATTGTAGAGCTAGCGTTTTGTATTTCAAGAGTAATTGTTGTAGAACAAAGGCGGGTAGAGTGCACGTGCGCGGCATTATAGAGGGCACGCTAATAAAACGGTGGATTAGCGCAGAGGGACAGGTGAGGGCGGCGAAATTGAAAACTATTGGCCTCTTCACAGCGAATTTCGTAAATCGCGAGTGTCGAATTACGAATTTTCGTGAGATGACTGAGTAGCTTCTTAATTGCGAATTATTGCAAGGGAGCTTAAGTAGTCGGTATGCGAACTGCTAAAGACAATAGATAATTGAAATTACCGCAAGGTAGCCATTGTTAAATTTAGTTATAACCAATTTGAATAGATGCACGTAATGTGTTTTGTATATTTTTTTTTACAACAAAAACTTACTTATTCGCATATATTTTAAATTCAAATTTAAATATCATTTATTCAAAATTGATTCATTGCAATGAATTGATTCATTACAATTGATGAAACTACCACTGCTTCGGAAAATGCCTCGCTATGGAAAAAAACCGGCGAAAGAACATCTATAGGTGTGCTTCTACATCTTTTTAAAATAAACACTTATGTTAAGATATAAATTATAATTTTAAGCATTAGAACGTTAGCAACTCATTTCCAAACGTCTAGGTATGTCTTGCATGTAATCTGCAATTGCGTAGGTAACAGGCTTTTTGACATAATCAAAGCTGAACGAATTTCTTGAATTTACAAACTTACAAATTTACCGCGTCGTTGGTAGTTTGTTATAAAAATGTATACTTCGGCCTACAAACGAGTTAAACCCTTTATGAAGCCTAATAGTGGGCACTGCAAGTTTATTTTTATTTCTTAAATTTAATAGATGGCGATCACTATTCTTCTTAAATTTGCTAAAATTTTTGTGTATATACATCAGGTTATTATAAATATATTGTGAGTGTAGAGTAGGTAAGTATGTTACTATCTCTGAATGTGTTTCTTAGTGACTACCTTGGACCCATCGTATAGATAGCTCGAATAGCGCGTTTCTGGAGCATAAAAATGGAGACAATGTCAGCAGCACTGCCCCAAAGGAGTAGACCGTATGACAAGATGCTATGAAAGTAGCTGAAATAAACTTTTGAATGCTTAAACTTGTTTAAATAATAGTGTAAGTAACACTTAAACTAGGTAGAACAGTTATCAGATATTTTTTGTTTGAGGTATTACAATTTTATCTGCGTGTAACAAAAGTTACATAATCGTTTTTAAGATTAAATATTACTAATAATAATGGCGAAAGGAAACAGTAAAGAAATCGACAATATATATCAACAATCGACAATATTCTCTATAAAGTTCCCTGTGACGTGTAATGTGTCACCTGGACAGGGGAATTATGCTTAATGGTGTAATGGCAAATGATGGTGACTAAAACAAAACTACTGTTTGGCTGTTGTACGGTTGTACAGTTACAAATCTAATTTATTGAATCCTAATCTCTCCCGTCATTAAAATAACCAGCGTTCCAGGCCTACCACGTAACTTTTATCAAATCTAGGTACGATTAATTCATTAAGTTAGCAATTAGTAGACAGAGAGAACCGAGTGCCTGATATATCTATCCTTACGGACCTGGCGTGCTTCTTCTATATTCATCTCTTCATACACACAAGTCGATTTCAAAGACTTCTGAATTCCACATAGCCAGTATCCGATCTTCTACGTCGATATAGATGGGTTTTGGTCTGATCGGCACTCGCATTCATGTGTATCGAGTATCAGGCTGGCGAGTGTCAGGCTATATATTCGACGTAATGACCTCATCTCTCAAATATTGGCAACTTAGTAACTTGCCCAACGCTCCATTCACATTATACCATGCATCTGATCTTCCCATATTAATAGCTGTGTATCAACTATCCCTGCTAAAAGCTCATCCAAAAATATACAAACGCACATATAACAGTCATTCAGTTTTTATTAAATATTATGTCTCTTTCATACATAGCGGAGATAACAAACCATTCAAACATGCATTATAAAAACGTTTGGAAACTAAACAGTGGCAAAAAAGTAGTACCTTAGGTCATTACCTAATTACAATTCATCTATCAAAAGTTTTCAAAGATCATCCAAAATACAGGCAATTTATGAATGGCAGATTGAAACTATGTTAATTGTATCTCTATAATTCGCTAGAGTTCGACAATACATCTTGAATACCGTGCACTAGGGTGTCATAGCAAGCTATGGCTTTAAATATACGCTTCTGGGTGCAAATCCATGGGAATACGACAAATATATCGTTTATGATAATAATAATAATGAATAGGAATTGCAGGTCTTTAAACGTAAAAAAGCAAGCAGCAGTCCTAACTAGCTGCTTTGCGGCTGTCAATCCCTGTAATAATATACATACCTACATACCTAAATGGTATACATCTCCACGTGAGATCCCTTCCGGGCATAGTGGCCCGAGTGCTAAATATCTCACTATCCTTACGGACTTGCTGTGCTATTTCAACATTTTTCTTCAACATTCTCTTCATACATGCACGTCGGTTACGTTGAATTCTGACTCCCTCATCCGCCAGTATATGGTTAATTATATCAAGATCACAATAAGCTAAAATAAAAGCCTACTCCAACTATTATAGAGTCCTATACACAGCAGACAAATAGCAATAATAATATAGTAACGAATGGTGTATTATGACTCGGATCGAACCAGAGTAAAAAATGTAATTGTAAAAATTTGAAAAAAAAAACAAAAAAAAAAAGGGGAATATTGACATTTCCACGTGCGTGCCGTATCGCGGTATCGGCGGAACGGTGCTTAGCGGCACACGGGTATCGTTGTACCCTTTGTCTCATTAGCAGCGGGCGCTGCGACTTCGGACGCGGCACTCGGCGCTCCCTTAATTGCAAGCGAAGCACGACTTCGTTATCAACGAAATGAGGCAGGTCACCGAGATAAACTCTACGAATATATATATTGTTCTGATGTAAAATATCGTTCTCGTTTTTAATGTTATGTTGCTCTGTGTATGGCATATGGTACATAATGGGCCGTGTAACATTACTGGTGTAGTGTTAGTAATACTCTTTTCTGGCTATCTCTTCTGTAAATATAGGCCTGATGTTATAGTATAATAATAATAATAATGTATTCATTGATTTAGTATTTATTGTAAAACAATAAACAGAGATAACAAAGCACGATCTTAAAGTGTACTTTGTCACCAGTAAGAAATTTTACCGAAAAATAGTACGAAGATTCTGAGTTGTATTTGCTGCTTAAAATCGTCGTTCGCGAGGCATATCGGGTAGGTTTTAAATAAATAGGAAGTAGGTTGTATGTACATACCATATATGTATATATAACTTTATCGATTGGGGCGTTATCATATTAATGCTGATGACGGTCTGTTAAGACACATTCACATCTCAGTTTTCGCCTCAATATTGAGCGAGACTAACTAAACAAATTTAAGAGTACATATTCTCAAAACACATTGACACAAGGCAAACCTAAGCTTACACTTGATCGAGTTAACTCCTAACTCGCATGCACAACGTGGGCATCATGGGAAAATATCCTCTGGGGAAGCCTACGTCCGGTAGCGGACTTAGCTGATGATGATAATAATTATATGTCGAGTTAAAGTGTACCCCAGTGTAATTTACTTGTGGGTCGGAGCATAAAATTTAAATAGACCATTTCTAATAATAAAAGTCACTTTAGGTATTTCAAATTCGATCGCTTCCACCCAACGGTATCAACATAAGTAAATAAAAAAAATAGAAAAAAACCTCAAAAGCGACCCTCGCAGGAAAATCGCGATACCCGGGTAGCCGATCTGTAAACAAATTTGTGAATATTATTCACCATGGGGGCGGCTTTCCCATGAATACTCCGGAAGGGTGAACCACCATTATGGCTTAAGATTTTCCATTCATGGGGTTAAGACGTTGCGGCTTAATGTATGGGGCGATTCGTTGTAAACTGTGAATAATTGCTGAACAAACGTCTTTTTCTGAAAAGCAGGGAAGCATTAAAAAGTTGTATTGATTTTTGTATAGTGTTCTAGAAATTAGTAAGGTTCTTTATTAACTTTAAATCTATTGTATTCAAGATAAATATATATGTAACATCATTAGGCCTTAATGGAAACATAGTGAATGGTCAGCCCTCATCTGTGTTAATCTCTGCTGGCCATTTGATTGCCTGAGCCACTGAGCCCTGTTTTCAGCTCGCTTTATTTAGGTTCTGATTTTGGTTCATGTAGTCCAACTTAACTTGTCAGGTGGGATACCTACCCGTTTACATGTATACAATAAGAACACATGGCAATAGGCTCATCTGGCTACCCCTTCGGAAAATACAGGCGAGATGTTCGCTATATTGTATGTCGAAGTGTAGTAGGTATTGATTGTGAAATGTCTACATTTGATGAAGAAGAGGTTTTTTATCCTAGAGCCTTAAATTAAAAGACAGTCCTTCAATCATAACACGCGACGTGTATAACCGTAACATACGATCGCAAGTTCGAGTCCTGTCTAGTTACCATAATAATGACATCACACATACGTACGTTCAAATTTTTCGTCTACATATCTGTCTACCTGTCTCGCTTAGAATCGATCTCAGACCCCCCGAGCGCCGGTTACTGAAACGGTCACCAGTGTATCAATTAGGGACTACAGTAGCAAGCATAATATTTTTTAGTATGACCAAATGGATTCGCTATGTGATCGGAATTAACTTGTTCAATACAAAACGTGACAAGTTGAGATATATAGGTATGTATATACACAGTAATTTAAATTGATAATATAAAAAGCAACTGGTGGAACGTGAGAGTGTTCTACATTCCTCTGCCTACCTCTTCCGGAATTACAGGTGTGATGTTACTTTTTTTTTAAATATAAAAAGCCCAAATTAATTCAAGAAATTCATTAAGCTTCGATTATGTCATAAAGCCCATTACTCAAATGCAGATTACATGCAAGACAGACGTTTAGAAATGAGTAGCTACTTCTAAGGCTTAAAGTTATAATTAATATCTCAACATAAGTGCTTATTTTAAAAAGATATAGAAGTACACGTATTGAGTTCCTGTCGCCGCTACTTCTCCATAACGAGGCATTTTCCGAAGCTGTGGTAGTTTCATTTTGACATGCAAAAAGTGTTGTAATGAACCAATTTTGAATAAATGATATTTTAATTTGAATTATTAATTAATAAACAGAAACATTAAAATGAATCATAATAATGAACGGAATGTGCTTTTATAATCTGTATTTCTAGCAAATAACATCGACAATGGTACATGTTATAGAAGCCAAGGAATGTATATATGTGTGCATTTACGTTGTTCTATCTACCACAACCGTGCACAAGGTTTGTAATGTCGAGGGGCTCCGGGCTGACTAATTAGAACAAAAAACGCGGGAAAACACAAGTACGCTTGACAGTGAGGCAGAGACAAAGAGCGCCATTATTTTGTTTTAAAACGTCACATGTCACAGGGCGGAATGCGCTCCATTTTGGACTTTGTCAAATTTAAACAAGGCATCGTTTTTGGTATTCGGCCACCATTGGCTTGAAAATTTATTTTCCGAAATCTGTATACTAAAACGTCGTATATCGAAATTTGTTGTGATTAAAAGTCACCTCTACTGCATTTTCGTAGAGTTCAGAATTGGGGAGATTTGTTGTGTTTTAGGGTGGCTTAAAGCCGTATAAGGTTGCGTATAGAAGCGCCATCGCGTCGATTGTCTCCGGCACGTTCGGGCAAAGAGGCCACAATCGATAGAGCACGGGCGTGCGTTGTAATGAATTTATTAAGGAACTAGCGCTTTCACTCGACTTCGCTTGCCATTTTCGTTTAACGGCCTTTAGATGCCTCTTCGCTCTGACACAGTTAAAGTTTTATCAGTTTGCAAATTTCAACTACCTTTTTGTATAAAAATAATATTCAAGTGGAATATTTTCAGAATTTAAATAACAAGGTTACAAAAGATCAATGTAATATGTAGCTATAAATTAATTGTTTAATTATCCACCCTTAAATGTTATCAAGGCGCTCTTAGCTGAACAAGGATACGGTTTCGTTTTATAATATTTTGTTCTCTCTTTGTTGACTGCCTCGTTGGTCGTGTTGTTTGCAAGCGCGACTGTCTATCGAGAGGTCCTGTGTTTAAATGCCGGGTCGAGCACTGTTGAATTTTTCTAACTTAAATTTTCTAACTTAAAGTGGCTCGGAGTTTGGATATGTGCCCGGTATATGGCAATAGGCTTAGCACCTATTTCATAGTGGGACGTAAACGTAACTGGTAAAACGTGGGAGTGTATTAAACTCTTCCGCCTATATTTTCAGGGATTATAAGCGTCATGTCACTTTAATAAAAATATTTTCAAAATGTTAGCAAGTACTAGAATAAGGTTTAGAGCATTCTTATACATCTACATAATTTAATACGAAATATATTTTTATTACACACTTTTAGGCGCATGAAGGCGAATGACGCGGAACCCACATAACACTCCCACGCCGCTATCGATCGGATGACTGGTCTAAACGCTCTCAAATAAAACGCCTTTTATTTTAATCCACACTCAAGCGAGGCGGATATTATTTTGACAAGCCATGACGCGATGACAGGTGGCCCTATTAGAGTTCGACAACATACTCCATTGCTTCATTGCGATGGTGAAAAAAAACCGTAACAAACAATCCTTTGTATTGTTAATTATTTAATTTGAACGCAACCTTTATGAATTCCTACGGACCTTTACCAACATTGCAGAACCTTCTCTAGATGAATCTAAATAAAATGATAGAATCAATCAAATCCTTGTCAACTCTTGCTGGATATTATTTATTAATTAATGTTTTAAAATAATTATATTTACACTAGCGACCCGCCCCAGCTTCGCACGGATGCAATGCTGATACTAAATTATTACTAAATACACTACAGAAAAACTGTGAACGTTGTATATAAAAACATAGCGGCCCGCTCTGGCTTCGCACGGGTATA
>DWFO01001535.1:0-15603 GCA_018246595.1 Mimoniades nurscia nurscia | reverse complement strand
AAGTAACTGGTGAAACGTGGGAATGTTCTACATTCCTCTGCCTACCTCTTCGGGGATTACAGGCGTGAAGTTACTTCATTTTCATCAATATCGTCATTAAGATCCACATCATCAACATGGATATCATCATTACCATTATTAGAATAGTATCAGTTTCATTTTTGTCTACAGACTTAAATTAATGACAAGCGTTAAATAGAAGCCTAACTCATTGGTCAATGTCAGGTTTTCTGAACTTCCACGTGTTAGAGGATGAGGTTGTTGTTATGGAGAACTCGGTTGCGTGCAGAGTTCTTTAATATTGTTTCTCCACCATTAAACCGCGTAGAATTGAATCTGTACCTATCCCAGGATATCCTATATTGTGTACGTGACTCACCTATACTTTTGTTTTGTCATGACAAGGGACTGTAGTTCTTATTGTATTTACCTTAGTTACTATTATTGTGATCAAATTTGTAGTGCACCTGTTTCTTAAAGTAATCTTTATAATAAAAAAACGTTACATCGCGTCTGTAATCCCTGAAGAGGTATTCAGAAAAGTGTAAAGTAGGCACTCGCGCGATATCCAGTTACGTTTGCGTTCCACGATGGAATAGGAGATGGCTTATTGCCATACACCGGGCAAATAAATAATTGACAAAATAACCAGTCTTACAGTTTATAACGATAGGACTCATTATATCACGGACTTACATTAAGACGAGTATACAAGCACAAAATAAAACAAAAGAGCATAAATAATGAAACGCATAACTAGAAAAGCCAGAACAAATATAACACACGAATACACCTTATGCACAGAACGAAGAAACAAAACCATAATCTGTAGTACCTAAGCTCGATTTAATATTGAATAAATGTGACGTCATTTAACTTCAAAACGAACTTTGAATACCACTCCTTGTGGCCAAACGCACGGCTCTGGATAACGTGCACATTTTTTATTTAAATTTCCATTTTCTCAAAATACAATTATCCTGTTCACGGCGTAACCTTTTTGTAATGGTGTCGTTATCAACAGTTCGCGTTTCTGGCGGACCGCTAATAGGATTGTGTGTCTGATTTACGTTAATTGTACAGAAATTCCAACGAAATGCACTTGCCTCTTGAGAGGTAACAGACGCGTTTTTTTTAAATATTTCGATATAATTAGGCTGTTGGGCTACATCGTCACTGAATAAACCACAATGTAAATAAAAATGTGTTGCAAGATTTACCACCTAATAAATAATAAATCAATTAAAATATTATAAATTGGATGAATATTAAGAATTGATAAATAAATATTACAAATTGGGCACATTTTTTCTTAATTTTTATTCAAGCGATGAGATACACACAACAATATTGATTCTTTAAACGTTTAAATTTTTAGAAAAAGTTGTTTTACTCAAAATATTACTGTTACATGCTGAACATTCAACTTTAATTGTCACTATATTGTTTACACAAAAGTTTGAATATGAAAAGTAACAAAATTATGTAAAACAACAAACGAGCAATGTAAGCATGATAATTTGACTTAGTTACACTACAAACATTTTTTGTTCTTCATTCGGTAGATATCATTTTCTGTAAGTAGGATTGATTAATAATATCAACAAGCCGAACTTATTACGTCAACTAAACCGCTTCACATTTCATTGTTAACATCATTAATTACTTCTCTGTTGCACTATTGAATATGTCACTGTTTTCATCACAACGTTCAAAGTCCACATTGATAGCTATACATATAACTTATAATAACTTTGTCCAAACATTATTATTTATGAAAAAATTTACACATCTCACAATTTCATTGTACTATCAACTGTATAACATTTCATAGTTTATTAAAGCGCAAAATATCATTACGTTACCCCACAACCGCAAGTGAATTGATTGATTGGAAATCTGATGGATCGACGCGTCAGGTTTTACAAAATCCATGTATTAATCAAATCGTAACCGCTGACGCTTTGCAGCGCTCGCGCTGTCCGCGGCTAGTTTAATGATGAACGCCGCGTCATTTTCTCGTTGGTTCATCATTGACAGTTTAATGATCACATGTCGCTACAGCATACAGAGGGAAATAGATTCGAATCTATGTGATTGGATCGAAACGATATGTAAACTTATTACATTGATTGTAGTACTATTTCATTGGACGTAATTACTAAAAACGGAGTGTAAAGAGAAACTGTAGGTTTTTATATTCATAATATAGTACACGTGCTGCTAGGAGCTGCGTGGTCGCTGCCGCCCACCGACATGTGTAACCAAATAAGAATAGGTAATGTGTATAGTTGTGTTAATCCACGGGACCCAAAGCACATACCGCTCTTATACACTACCGTTAAGGTAAAGCGACGTTTATTAAAATACCTAGTAATATTAACACCGAATACAATAATACATTACATTAAATAATCAGTACAATTTATCACATGTTTTATAAATAAATATCTATGAAACAAATTTAATTCAAACAGCTCCTATTTATATTTCATCAAAGTAAGTACTGAAATTTCACTACACCACTATACAACGGTCCATAGAAAGTATTGCCTTCTAAATTCCGTCTGTGTAGTTTCCAGAGTGACCGAGAAAAATATTTTTACGGTCAGTACGAAATAATAAGTGTTGTGTATTTTGCCAGTTTGCTCGAGAACCCCAAGAACGACTTAATTTACTACATTTATTAACGGTTTATTTTGGTTACTTCATTTATGTTTTCTATTTATTCCGTTCAAAAGAGAATTGCAGCAAGTTAGATTGATATAAAGTTACATTGAAATGTGTTAAAAAATAATCATCTATAAAATACGCAACCGTCGTAAAAATACGTCACCATCTTTAAAACACATAAAATATCTCTTAAAACTCAAATACGTATTTAAAGTACATACAGTATGTTTAAAATACAAATAAATCTTTAAATACATAAAATATTTCTAAAACACGAATGCCTTGGTGGCAATAACGTTTATTTCCCCCAATGAAACTGTTACAACAGGTAGACTTAGAGCTTAATACTCGTACTTTGTACAAGCCCTGCAGTGAAATGCGTAAAGAATAAAGACGGAATAAAGAAGAAGAACAACGAGGAAAGAAAATAAATACGAGTCTAATCTTGTTAATTTATTTATTTATCCTTTATTGTTGGTAACAAAGGGCGGACTTAATGCCAATTGGCTTTTTCTACCAGTCAACCCAGGTGATGATGAAAGGTTGGGGCAGGCACAGAAAACATTTATTTTCCAAAAAAAAAAGGATATTTTGTTGGTACATATAGAAATATGAAATATGTATAATAATAAATGAGTTAATATATAATTATTATACATTATATTAATGTGATATTACGCAACTAGTTTCAGACAAGGTAGGCAGAGGAGCTATAAGTAGGATAGTATCACTACGTTGAAGCGTTTAATATTTACTATACCGTTTAAATCTAAGTACATAACACAAAACTCCGTAGTTACGGAGCGCGCCAGTGCGCTGGATACACTCGCGCGGTGATTCTATGCGAGCATTATCTAATGTGGTGTAAATGTAATTTTTAAAGTAACTTCACGCCTGTAATCCCCGAAGAGGTAGGCAGAGGAATGTAGAACACTCCCACGTTTCACCAGTTACTTCTAAGGCCCACGATGGAATAGGTGGTGAGCCTATTGCCATATACCGGGCACATATCCAGACTCCGAGCACATTACTAGAAAATCTGAATTAGAAATTTTTTAGTAGTGCTCGACCTGGGAATCGAACCCAGAACCTCCCGTTCGGCAGTCGCACTTGCAACCAACACGACCAACGAGGCAGTCAAATTTTAAATGGCCGACGAAGCGTGGCATCTTCTCTTGTCCTCTAAGAATGTCAAAAGACTGAACTTCTAGAGTTTGTTACCGTTGTAGTCGATAAACCTACAATTAGGCTGAAAGCTGGAAATTAAAACTCCAGAGCACTTTCGATAACGCATAACAACGTATAATTATCAATAAGAACTGGAACTAAAAGCGTTCGTGAATGACTGAGAAATGTAAGAGAATAAGAAAGTGTCTATCAGCTCGGAAATTGAGGAGAAAACAGAGCCTTGCATTGGTCATCTGAACTCAGCGTTCCGACATACGTACAACCGCATCAGGGCTATGCACGATCCGATTAAGCGATTAGGCGATGCGAATGAACTGGGGCTGTGAGGGGGTACAGGTCTGAGCATTATCACAATAGAAAATAATACTCTGAAAAATTTCATGCTATATTAATAACGTTATTTATAAGATAATTAAATAGATAACATTAATAAGAATTTATATTCAAGTTTTTTGCTCCTACCACTACGCTTGAATCGTTTTGACTCTTGACTGTCTCGTCGGTCGTATTGGTTGCAAGCGTGATTGCTGACCGGGAGTAACCGGGTTCAAATCCCGGGTCGGACATTACTGGGTTTTTCTAATTTATATTTTCTAGTTGAAGCTCGGACTCCGTAAATATTCCCGGTGCATGGCAATAAGCTCACCACATATTCCATAGTGGACCGTAAACGTAACTGGTGGAACGTGGGAATGTTCTACATTTCTCTGCCTACCTCTTCGGGGATTACAGGCATGATGTTACGTAAAATATCTTGCACAGATATTTCGCGTAAATCCTAATTTAACGGAAAAACTGTCGGAATGTACGATATATACTCATAAAATTATTGTGTTACAATAAATTCAAGTATTAATAATATAAATAATGATAATTGAATTTAGAATAATTATTCATCCATCACAGCCTTTCATTAAGGCATGATAATAAAATCAATTAATTTACACAAAACAATTATACATACTTACTTTTATCAGAAACTCTTCACATCACTAGCACTGTACCTATACTCCAAGCGTCTATTATACACGAAGTTATACATACACATCTATTTATACATACCGTAAACAAAATACATCGCGAATTGATCGGTCGTGAGATCGGACGACGGATCGTCGACACGTGTAGTCGCGGCGCAAGCTGACGCCAATCTGGTACCCTGGCTTTCAACACAATGGAATATACTACAAGATGCTAGTATGCGAAGAACAGTAAGACAATTTAGAAACTTAACATTGTAAAAGTAGATTAATTGAAGTTCACTTTGAAGTGTAGATTGTTATTTTATAACGGTTGATTTAAATTAATATCCGATCGAATTAAATAGTACCTACATCGCCTAATAATTTTACTATCACTAAAGCGTCCGCCGGTAGCCACGATATACCTAGTTGAAGATTGTAAGTTATTTGTAAGTGCTCTCGGCTTTTGGAAGCGTGTCTACAATTTTTTACAAGCGTTTCCGTATTTCGAATAGCACGTTAAATTTTGTGTATCTGGTGGCTTTTGTTACATACTGGTGTCGTTTATTAAATCCACGCGAAACTATTAAGTGTGACTTGAAAATATGCGTCAGACACATTGGGTAATAACGTGTAACTGCGGCAACACGCACTGCTTTAGTCTGAAGTAGTAAACCGAAGGCGAAACGCGATTGAAGGCGAAACTCAGAGGCGAGACTTTTATAGGGTTTCATCCAACTAAAGTGAGTTCTAGTCTGTTGGTTCATGTAATCATAATCATGGCCAGAGCCAGGGCTTGCGGTGACGCGGTGATATAGTGTTTCATGTATGACTGAGTGTAAAATTATCTATTTAAAAAAAACTACATGCATCGTTATCATTTGTCTGGTTACCATAGTACAAGTATTGTCTAGTTCGAATTATCTCGGCATTTCTTAATTTTTTCACAATGTGATTATAATTTTAAATGCGATATATAAACTTTAGCAATTTCAAATGTAAATAAAGTATGATTAGATTATATGCCGGCTTTCTTCACGCCTGTTTTTGAGGGATACTTCGACTAATTTCACAAGTGTCCTATAAAAAAGGGTTAACGAAATTTCTCGTTTTATGGTTTCCCGGGGTGCTGTAACTTTATTTTGTATATTGGATATTTATTTTAAAACCACATAGAGAATGCTTCTAAGCATTAAGTCCGCCTTTTGTATAAGCTACCTTGTTTTTAGGTTGTAGAAAAAAGGGTAAATAAATAAATAATCTGATAAGCTTTCGCCTTGTCCTTGTTTCATTGAAGAATTTGTAAGTTTCACCTACTGTTCTCTATGTACTGTTTCATCTCTGTAGTCGTAGCCGCTGAACATTTTTGTTAATACCTCACGTAGAATTATGCTAATCTACATTATACGCGTACATTTTACGTTACGCGTCTGTTATTATACGGTGTAGAGAAATTACATATTAAATGTTTGTTATGTGAAATTGGTAACTCGAGTTCGTATGGTAATGTAAGATTAAGCTTTTACTGACGTTCGATTAAATGTTTTTTTCTATGGTTTTTAATAATTACACTTTCTTATTTTAAAACAAGAAAGTGTAGAAATAAGGAAAAAGGATCTCCAACCTGCATGCCCAGAGTTGGGATTATGGGTAAAAACCACTTAGGGGAAACCTATATTCTGCAGTGGAATTGCTGATGGTGATGTGATGATGATGAATTACATCACTAAACACTCAAAACGAAAATTTATCAAATGCATTTATCGAATGAAAATGCTTAAGTCTCATTCTGTATTCAAATCCGTCGTTTATAGCATCAATATCGTAGATTGAATTAGGTACTTAACACACGGACGTTGGCGTTCGTAAAAATGCAACTGAGACATAAAGTCTCCCACGCTCTGAGTTACCCGTAACTTTGATAAAACTAAATTCGTTCTTTCAAACACCCACGACTTACATATATGCATGGAACCGTTCTTGAAATATCTACTTTTATATAAGGAATGTCGATCGATGTGTAGATGATCGTGCTATCTGTAGAACTGTGTATTCGGTTAACTTAAAATTTATCACAGTTACTCATTTTCCAATGTAGACGATTTTGGGGGACGAATTTTAGGGAATTACACCGCTAAAGGGTTGAAAGATTGGATAAAATTTTGTCAGTTCGGTAGTTGTACAACTAAAATTTTGAGTTTATGATCTCAAGTACTAAAACAATGGTTGTGTTAATTGATTTTTGGAAACTCTATCTTCAACGGGTTACAATAGGGATTGCAATTTTATACGGAAATTCGTCGGTTCCGAAGTTACACAGCTGAAATTTTAGATTTGTGCTTTCGACTAATAAGACCATATAATAATATGATCGATTGGAATATATTGTAATATCGATTTCTGCGTAAGCAAAGCCACGGGAGAAACTAGTGCTATACATAGGTGGATATCATAGATTGTTCATATCATTTGACTGGCCTGTTGGTGCAGTGGTTAGTAAACCTGACGGTTGCGCCAGGGTTCGTGGGTTTGATTCCCACCCAGAATAAATATTTGTGTGATGAGCACAAGTATTTGTTCTGTGTCTGGGTGTAAAAAATAAGCAAATATCTATTTAAGTACATATACGTACTCGTATATATGTAGTTTTTCAGCCATCTGGTTACCATACCAAAAGCTCTCTTGACGCTTACTTTGGGATCAGATGGCCGTGTGTGGAGATGTCCCGGGATATTATTATTATTACATTTTAATATAATATCAAAATTCTAAAGCACAAACCTCTTCTTTTCACTGATAGCTACATTTACTCACAAAGTAACATCCTTTTTCCTCCAGATCATAGATGGCTTTTGACTGTCAGTCAACTGATATTCCCTAGCATCAAAGAGGTGTATTATTACGTTATACAGCAATATTCTTCAAAGCTTACTTAAAGCTACCAAGTAAATTACAAAAAAAAAACATGTAAGCAACTACATATAAGTCTTCTAAAACATTATAACAAAGTATTTTTAAAAACGACTAATTCGATTGCCTCGTTGATCGTGTTGGTTGTAAGCGCGACTGCCGGTCGGAAGGTCCTGGGTTCAAATCCCGAGTCGGGCACTATTGGATTTTCTTTAGTGGCTCGGATCCTGGGAAAGTACCCTGTGTATGGATTGCCATACACAGGAATATGTGATGGATTATGGAATAGGTGATGAGCCTATTGAGGCTCATCACCTATTCCATAGTGGGACGTAAACGTAAATGGTGAAACGTGGGAGTGTTCTACATTCCTATGCCTACTTCGTCGGGGTTGACAGCCGTGATGTTACGCTAATAATATCTGACTGTGACTGGCCTTAAGACTTGACTATATTTGACATATTTTAAAATAATCTAGTTCAATGTACTCTAGAGGAACACAAGTAACTAAGTTATTCCTATAAGCGGAACTATTTGATTATTGGTAGGGTTGAAAAAAAATGTGTTATCTATTGCGATTTGTACAATGATAGATAAGTGGTTTCAGGAGCTACAAGGTATTGAAATATTTTTAACTTTCAATTACTTTTGATGTTATCCGAATAGATTCTAATTTAGTTACACATTTCGTAACAATTAATCTATGAATCAGAAGAGATTTGTATTCTTGAGAGAAATAAAGACAAATATCTTAAATTATTGTCATCCTCAACTTATGTAATTAAGCACAGTCATGTCTATAATGACTGTATATTGTCTGTTATGTAAACATAACCAGTAAAAGGTGGGAGTGTACTACACTCAAATTCGAATTCAAATATCGTTTATTCCAAATTGGTTCATTACAACACTTTTTGCACGTCAAAATAAAACTACCACCGTATCGGAAAATACCTCGCTATGGAGAAGAACCGGCGAAATAAACTACATAAACTCTGCCTGCCTACCTCTTCGGGGACTACATAGGTGATGTAACGCTTTACGTTATCTTAGACTGGTCATTTCGAGAAAGTACTACTCGTATAACACAAACTTTTATCACGAACGAACTACCCGAAAAACAAATCACCATTCCTAACATTAAAGGTTAACGAAGCCGCTGCTTATAACGATTCTTAATATTCTACAACAAAATTTCAGCAATCGTTCTTAATGAATATTAAATGGACACAATTAGTGCCAACCCTAGCCGAAGTACCGGGAAACAGGGCAGCAGGTGCGGGCCAGTTCAAACACTAGGCACGTCCATAAACTGCTTTCATGTTACTAAATGTAAACTCTGAGCAATACTTACTCGTATTTAACTAATACTGTTCAACTATGAATTGTATCACTGGATCTAGAGCTGCGCGATGTTACTTTATTACAATGCGATGTTACTATTCGACGGACCCATTGGCGCAGTGGTCAGAGTACCTACGCGCTTGTCATGGGTTGCGCGTTGTCATGGGTTGTTCCCACCCTAATATTAGTGTGATAAGCATGAGTACTTTCCCTGTATTCAGGTGTAAAAAATGCGATGTAAATAATGTGTCGACCCGATGTGACTATAATTTAACGTTTACGAATGTATTCGGTGAGCCGGTTGATTTCTAAGCGCCTCCTTAAACTAATAGCAAATTACACAGTCAAATAAATTATGCTACTTTTGTGATGGAAGTAAATAAAAGTAAGAGTGAGTAAGTAACAGTAAGTGTAAGGGAGTTAAAATGTCGCGCAATTTTTGTAGCTACTTGTGTATATATGTATATCACCAACAAAAGTACATGAAATTCAATTAACAAATCCATTATGTAAATAAAATTATACTACATTCGTGAATGCAAAATATATACAGATGTTTAGTTAGCATTTGACTAGCTAGAGGCCTTCCGGTCTGCTTTCTAACTTATTATTGTTTCCATAATAGCTCCTTTTATAAGTGTAAGTTTTCTTGCACTGCGCAGATTAATTGAAATACGTTTTATGATATAAGTGATATATTCCTCATAATCGATGATTATGAGTAGATGAAGTTATCTGCAGTATAATTATAAAGAAATTAATCTATGAGTAGTGAAAAGCACGATTATTCAAATTACTTAATTAATCTTAATATTCATTAATATTCATTGTGGCGAATGTGAAAGTAGATTTAAAATTTGTCTCATCATAATCATTAATCGTCTCTTAGAAAGAGAAAGTTAAAACTATAGACTGTAGAGTCCCTAAGGATAATTCACGAACCAATCTTTCACTAAGAATGCTTTGAGCACAAAATAATACTATAATCGTATTTAGCAATAAGACCAATAGTAAGGGAATTATAGAGATTAATATTATTATAGTTTCTCATACTGTCCCAGTGTGGGTTAGTGTGGCTTCACACGACTTAGAGAACATTACGTTTTTTTGTTGTTTTTTGAGAACTCTAAGTTGTGCATTCCTCAGCATAGCAAGATTCCTCAGCATAGCAAGCTTATAGCAGGTGACACTTAAGCTTCGAACACACATTTAAAAAAAGGTGTTGTCCCGTGGGAACCCTGGCAATGAATTTTATATTACTAGGGTAACATTGCGATCATTTTTTTAGAGTTTGAATAAAAATATTGTAAGTATTCTGTTTTTATTTAATACTTACAAAATAAATGTAAACGTTTTTAAATTCGAGGTATTACATCTAAGATTAGTATTTATTGCAATCGATAGGAAATGCCTAACAGAAATGTCAAACAGCGATAAACTAGAGGTTGACATGATGATCATGGCGTTAATTTAATAAACTTATATTTTCAATATACAATGTTTTTCATTTTCATAGGTAGATACAAGAAATTGTCTTAAAATATTAAATTCAAACAATAGAAGCGGCGCAGTCGTTTATGAAAATCCGCAGGATTTCCACATCATTTTCCAGCGATTCGCAACAATCTCGTTGCGGATACGCTTCTGGGAAATAACAATAACTTGGTGTAAAGCGGAAAAGTGTCGAGTTTGGGTAAAAATGGAAATTTCTCGATAATTTCTCTGCACGCGCCCGACGCAGGTCGTACGATTATGGGAAACGGGTTTCGGAAATGTAAAAGTCGTTATACTTGTACGCAAAGTTAAAAAGTTTCCTAGATATTGATAAACTGAGACATTACAGTAAAATAAAAATGAATATCACCTTAAGATATTCTGCATATAAGTTTTATGCGCTTCGATGGAATTAAGATGTGCGAAAGACTGCAGGATCGAATTGCATACTGGATAGGAAAAACTGGCTACAAGAGCGTTCATAAAATGATACCTATATCTAGCAACATATTGATTATGACGATCATGATTGTCTATAGAGAAACATCTATATGAAAATTTCGTAATTCACAAGCAAAAAGACAATAAATTATTGGGTGGCATAGGTAGCTTCTTTTACGACCGTTAGTAATTTCATGGGCATATTCATAGATATTATTATAAAAAGTTGTTAAACATAGCCAGAAAGCCAATACTAATAGTAACGTAACACCACGCTAAGAATCCCAGAAGAGGTAAGTAGAGGAGTGTAGTACAGTGTTTCACCAGTTAAGTGTACGTCGCACTATGGAATATATGGAGAGCCAATTGCCATACACCGTGCCATACAAATTTCCAAACACCAAGCCACAACTAGAAACTCTAAGTGCTCCAAAATGCAATAATGTTCGAAATTAAACCCTAGACTTCTCGATTGGTAATCACGCATGCAATCAACACGAGCAACGAGATAGCTTAAGTGGCAAATCTAAGAGTCATATTAAAAATAATGGCATAGGTTGGCTACTGAAGGGAAGTAATAAAAAAAATTACTTGATCAGTTCTGTACAGTAATCTTAAACGTTCTTTAGTTCCGAAGATAACTATTTAAAACACATAATTTTTTTTTTGTTATAGTTCATTTAAACTATATTGTGCGTTAGGATCATAGTAATAGTTACTCGTTCATAACGGAACACTTTATATGTAGTACCTATTCATTCAAAAATATTCAGTAGCTTTTAGTTTTATACAGAACTGCAACAAATCCCTTTATTTCCACAGAAACTAACCCTATTTCAGCCCGTTTTTCAGTAAACCCATTCTAGATTCAAATGCTTTTAGGAAATAACAATAACGCAGTGTGAAGCAGAAAACCGTTTGAAGGTAAAACGAAATTGTGCCATAATTTTTCCGGCACGAAATATTTCTCCACTGTGATATACAATAGGTTAAACCTTCTTTTGGATTTGGTTTTACCACAGTCTTGTCCTGACGACAGATACGACAAAGATGACAGATTCTGTGAGACCAGAAATAATACGACGAGTTGAACAGTGTTGGTTGAACTTCATTGGGATTGTTCATGAGCATTTTCATGAACTTGCTGATTCAAATCGATTTTTGAAAATTGTCCTTGAAAAATTCGTGTTGTTTAAAATTCTTTAAAATTGATCAAAATTCTCCCCACCTTTTGACTGAAATTGATATTTCGTTTGCCTTGTTACGCGATGGCGTATAAAGCCCTATACCAGGATAGTCCATTTGCAGAACGATATCCATTTCCACCAGTGTTAGGTGGGTGACTTGCAAATATTCCGTTTCTAGGTCCAAAATATTTGCGTGATCGACTTATAATATGTGCATGATTTGGTCAAATAGGCCATAAGGGATATTACTAAAATGATGTAGGATACAAGCAAACTACGATTACCTCACTTCACGAAAACTTTATAGCAGAAAAGGGTCCAGGTACGATATTGTCCTTTCGATACACGCAGGTACAAGGGGAAGGCTGGGAGCCTTCAAATAAATATTTCGCGAATCGCCTCAATTTGTAGACGTATCCAATAAACCGTTCGAATTGACCCAAAAATTCCTATTGTACAGAGTTTCGTAAAAGTTGAATAATAATGTTTCGGTTTTGTTATTTGCTGGGGAATTTTTTTTTATGTTCTTTGTAGCTATATGTTTGTTTCATTTGGGCGTTTTTGATCTAATAATTTGTACAATTGGTTCCGACTGAAAAAGCATTATAATTTACAAACTTCTGTCCCACATCATAAAGTCTTGCTACATTTAGTTCTAATGCGTGCGGTATTTTGTTTTAAAAAAATTAACGAAATAATATTATTTGTATAAATAGGATAGTTTTACGAATTTTACAGATACAGATCAAGGGAAAGTGTGCAGTTATAAAGCATGACTCATGAAGCATTTATTCGTAGATTATATCGTACTACGGTTTACAAAAATAATTGAACGATTTTTTTTAAATCATTGTTAAAATTATCTGATCTTTAAAAAAAATTCTTCAAAATCATGGAAACTAAATTATACTTAGTTTATTAATTATGATTTCTATAATGTTATCCAGTGCCTTATTGGAACATTTCTACAGTAGTAATGTCTATCGTGAGTAATTTGAGTCTTACTCGTGCTTGTTTGTATAATGAGTATTTTCTAGTATAATTTATGGTTTCTGTTGCTTTTTATAACACCTTTATAATGATTTTCCAAATGAACTAAACATGTAACAGTCACTTAACTGCTGGACTCTGTTTATTGAGCAAGGCTTCGTCAATGAATGAAACAGCCGGTGAAAGAAATAGGTCTCTGTAGTCGTCCAACCTTTATCTACGACATTAGGCAGTCATTCTGCTGAATCATCCCTCGTGGCATAGCTCTTTAATTACCCCACTTCATCCAAGTGCAGCTGGTGCGTTCAATTAGAGTCAGTCCCTGATCGACGAACTGCATTATGACAGTAGAACTGCTGGAAATATTTTTTTAAATATTGTACCTATTAAACGAACCTGACCTTAACCCTACATTCTGAGATGTTAGCCGTATTCAATACCTGAAGCATTCATGAAAGGATTCATGATTATGGTTAAACGATTATGGAATATCAGAATTTTGGAAATACATTCCCTATTTATTTATTTACTTATTGGACTGCTTCGTTGGTTATGTTGGTTGCAAGTCCACTGCCGATGTCCCAATCTTGGATTCGATTTCCGGGTCGGGCACTACTAAATTTTCTAATATAGATTTTCTAGTAGTGGCTCGGAGTCTGGATATGTGCCCGATGTATGGCAATAGGCTCTATTCCATTGTAGGACGTAAACGTAACTGGTGAAATGTAGGAGTGTTCGACATTCCTCTGCCTACATCTTCGGTGATAACAGGCGTGACGTTACGTTATATAGTTTTATTTTTAACGTTCCGCTGCTGGTTTTGAGAGACTAAATATATATGTCGAGCTAATATTTACTTGTGTCTGTTATAGTCTGTCTGTCTGGTTAGCAACGTGGATACCATATTAATTACCAATACACGAAGAAAATTGACTCGTTAACACAATCAGGCGAGAACATACACGTGAAAGATAAGTCACACCTAGCCACTTCAATCGCTCAAATTCGTGTACCTAGTGCTTTGCAAAAATTGTCTTTAAATAAATAAACAATAAAGGCGCGAATTCTATGAAACTTATAAATACTTACGACCTTCATGTTGCGCAAGAAAATTGAGACTTATTCATAGACTGACGTGTACTATAAACATGAAAATGATATATTTCGAAAGCTTTTTCGTACTCAATGTAGAGTGTACCTGTGATTTTTTCTCGTGAATACGACAAGTCATTGGGACGATAATGTTTTTGTTCGCTATTTTTCATCTTTTCATGTCCAAAGGAGAAATATTCTCATCTTAAGCATCCATATTGCTAAACGTTTCAGGGATCTTGGTTTTCTGGACATCATTATATCATATTTAGGTAACATCTTTAAAACCAGTATTTTTGTACAATAATGATAGGTAATGTCACAGATACGAGACAGAGAAGTATTTTTGTTGCCTTCAAAAAAATCCACACATTTTCGCTAAAATTCGTGAAAGTTGATACATTTTTGTTATGATTTGTAAGTTATTCCTAGAAATGTCGATATAATACTTAAAAGGAAACGATCAATGTGGGAAATTCAAAATTTTCGTAAAATGTCAGAATCACTTTAGTGACTGACTGAAAATTGCATATGAAAATGTTTTAAATAGCATTTCATTGCTATTTGCGGTTATGAAATTTACGCAGATCAATTAATTGGACGTTTTCATAATCGTCCCTTTTTTCATAAAAACTTAATAATATTAACAAGCCACATTCATAGTCGTAAACTTCTCTGTATCACAGGCAGCGTAGACATAATTACGATATGCCCTACAATTAAATCGGATTTTAAATTTCAGTAATCCAAACAAAAGTTGACAAATAATGTATGTAGCCTCTCAAGACACAGAACAGCACCCTGCATAGAGCAGACGATAACACTAAGTCATAGGCGCTTTGCTACTCATGTTGTAGACCTATCAGATATCCACAACTCGGCTTTTTTCTAACGTAAGGAACCCTAAGGAAAATTCAAAGTATCGCTGATATTCTCGAAATTAAAAATGAAACAACACTCAATAGGAGTTGGTCTTAAATGGAATCACTCTGAACTTATGTCATTAAGGAAGTTAATTAAGAGAAGAGGCTTTATCAGAAAGTTCCAGCGATTCAGGGTTCGGGAGAGCGGGTCCTGTTTAAAATTAACGAAAGAATAACTTTAATGGATTTAACGGAAAGTTTATATGCGGCGCCGAAGGATATTAATAATTGTTAAAATTTAATTTCATTCATGAATAGTGAAAATGATAGGTTGGTATAATCTAATACACTATTTTAAACACGCATGTACACAACCACGACAACACACACACACGCACACACACACACACACACACACACACACACACACACACACACACACACACACACACACACACA
>DWFO01001534.1:0-15603 GCA_018246595.1 Mimoniades nurscia nurscia | reverse complement strand
TGGCTCGGAGTCTGGATATGTGCCCGGTGTATGACAATAGGCTCACCACCTATTCCATAGTGGGACTTAAAAGTAACAGATGAAACGTGAGAGTATTCTACATTCCTCTGCCTACCTCTTCGGGGATTACAGGCGTGATGTTACTTTTTTTACTATTAATAATATTAATCACTAACATAGATATTCTATTCAATTTATTGTTTACAGATAAATTGTTTATATAAATCACGTTCATAATATCAATATATTCCTCACGTATGTATAATATAAAATATCAGACATATTATGCATATAAAATTATTGTTAATTTTATTATTACAGTATTATTTGTTCTTTTTAGTTCTTGAGCAACACATGTCATGTACGTAAACCAAAGTTGCCCCACATTTTCACTGAGTGTGACCCCAAAAGCCTTGAAATCAATACATACAAAGCCTTTACCGAACTTAATATATTTATATTGGATGAGTCTACAATCGTTGATTCCTCGTACCAACATAGGTTTCAAAATCAATCATATATAAATTAAAGAAAATTAATAAACAGTATTAAGGAAATCTTTCATAATGAATTCAGTAATGTAATTTTTTGTATGCAAGATTGACTAGCAATTCTAGCAAATAAAGTACCTACTATAATTATCACCATATGGTAGCATTGCATATAGATTATTGTAATTTAATAAACAGTGCAACAAAGGAGCTTTTATTTACTATATAAACTTTTAAATAATGATGCCAAAGCAGCTTAAATAATTTTAACATTATAAATCTAATATATTTAATCCTATAATCAGTAGAAAAAAATTTAATCTGGCTACACAGCTCACAGTACTCAATAGCTGCAATATGTCACAGTTATATTTTATATTTATGTATTCTAATAGTTGCCATAGCGAAAGCAAGATATTTGTTCATTTTAATTAAATTACAAAATCTTTATAAAATTGCAAGTTTGAGCAAACAGTTTGTGTGAGCATAGTGTTACTTTAAACATCATTGACCTTTATTTTTGTATAGAAGAAAATATCATTACAATATTATTTAATGATATGAAATTTTATTAGAATAATAACGAAATCTAATAAAGTTATTAAAATAATATGCCATTCAAACGAATCGTCTGTTTTTGATCTACTTCAGTACTGCTAACGATTTTTTTTTGTTATAAATAAATAAATTAAAATTGAATTCAAATACAGCATAATTGTTCCAAAAAGAAAACAAAACTATAGATAAAAAATTTTTTTGGGCTTGGTATTGCCAAGTTTGAAATTTACCTTAAAATTGTGTTAATCTTTTAATTAAAAAAATCTTATTGTTATACCTACGCTCATTGCTGTAATAGATAAATATCAAATGACATTTCAATTAGTTTACTGACATATTGAATTATAAGTACAAAACTTTTCTTTGTGTCATAGTCAAAAATGTTACTAACACAAGATGCTGAAGGGTTAAAATAAATGAAAATGAATACCTTATGTCTAAATATTATTAAAATTACAATTCTATTAGTAAATGGAGTTTGTTCCTATTACTTCATAGCTTTGTTATTTATTTTAGCGTTTAATTTGTATTACCAAAGTATGCAAATATCAGTCATATTTTGAAATGTTCTTTCGAAAACAAACGTAAAATAAATAATTAAGTTATTAAATGAACTTTGAAGTAGTAAAAGTCACGGTAAAATATTTATAACGCTGACAACTTTCATCTTGTGATAGGTCACGTGACGGCACGTGAAATGGCATAGACAATTCACCCATTCGTCAGTTTTCGGGCGAGGAGGCAGTGCAGATTGGTGTCTTAGAGAGCGGTCTGCCATAAGCAAACTGAAACATGGCAAAAATTATGTCGGATTCTCAGGCCAACAGGGAGCATGCCTTGGTTGTATCCCGCGACTTCATATCCCAACCTCGTCTAAGTAAGTACAAGATTACATTTACGCCATTTATACGTATTTAGCTTAGCCCCGGAACGACAAATCAAGATATCGATTTTGCCGTTCCTGTAATTTGTTTTGGCCTTTCTGCCAACTTTAGCAGAAATAGCGTTTATCAAGAGTTGTAGAATAGAATTGATTTTTAAAAGTGTGAATAAATTGTATGCAATGAAATAATTTAACTCCCTTACCAAATTGATGTTCTAGGAAGAGAAGAATTATGGAAATTCTGGATTAATGCTTGGTTGAGTGTTTGTCTAAGAATTACGTAAAATTTAAATCTAACGTTAAAAAATATCTTAAATGTTGTATTCTAAAACAAGTTTTCTACCATTGTCAATTAAGTGACTTTTTGTGTTAGATTGAAAGGTCAGATTCTCATTCATTCGTCCTACAGGACATAGACTATTTCTTGTTAGATACTACAATGAATAATGATAAAATCTTTGTGGTGTGCCAAAATGTATTGTCATAAATATTCATAGTGAATATAAGTGACAATGTGATCTGTAAATATATACATACATATTCTCTCTGCAATAATAAAGTGACTTTAAAATTATTCTATAATGTATGATTTCTATTGATAAATTTCATATGACTCTATTTACCTTAATTAGCCTTTGAAGCTAAATTCTAGTTTTTTACACATAATTTTTTTATATCTACGTTATTATAAATCTAGTGTCCAGTTATTGTACATTTTGGTATGTTTGCTTTGTTTGAAAAAGCAAGAAACGGATTTTTTATAAATTATGATCATAAAACTCTTGTTGAGATGTCATGTGATTTAAATGTCAGTTGATCAGCTGATCTAGTAACCTAAAATTGTTTTTTCAAAGTTCATATTTACAAATGTTACCATCATGTATTATGAATTATGAGTTCAAAATTTAAGATAAGAACAAGAATATATAATGAAGAATCTGTACGTAGAAAATTATATGTGGCTGTAAATCTTTTCTGGTGAGAAAATTACTAACCCTTAATGAGTCACTGGGTTTGATTTGAAGGTTATGCAGCGGAGGTGCCAGAAAACTGTCGTGGCATTAAAGGTTTCGCACATTTGATGGTTATGGTAGCTAATTATCCAGTCGAACCGTAAGCTCATTTGCCACATCATTTTCATAAAAACTCCCAACGGTCGGGGTTGAATGGACGTGGAATAAATCATTGGGTTTTTATAAAAGCATCAGCGCCTCCGCACTGTCGCTGCGCCGCGGCGGCGAGATCAAAGGACTGGTCGACTTTATGGAGCCGCGTGGCGCGCGCCTATGAAGGCTTCATTAGTAGCCCGACTCGATTTACGATGTAGCCTTTATAACTTTATATCTTACTTTGGATAGATGCTTTATGATTACAACTCAATAAGTAATTGGGGATTTAGTAAGCGCGTTTCACAATTGTATAATTGTTAGTATTTGTTTTTACATATATATGGAGAAGAAATATTTTAAATGTGTATTATAATAATAATACATATATTTCTGCGACAAACTGTGCTCTGTGATCCTCAACCCGCATGCCCAGCGTGGGGATTTGTGGCATAACACCTCAGGGAAAGCCTATGTCCAGTTGTGCATTGCAATATCCGTCTGTTGATAATTTTAAATACATTATGTTAAGATTTCAAAAGTCTCTGAAACCGGGTTACGTGTGACGGTATGAAGAGATTGATGAATGCAAAAGAAACAAGTCAGGTCCATAAATATAACATATGTGCATGAGGATAAAGTCTTCATAAAGTTAGGTTGTAAGTAAGACTAACGAACTATGCAATGTGTAAGTCATAAGTTGGTTAGTTATATCTATAGTAAATATATTACAATGCCGCCTGTTTGACACTTGTTAGAAGAAGTACTTCCTCTGCAAGGATAGAAATATTTAGCACGCGATGCTCTCTGCCTACTTAATATGGAACTTACCTTGAGGATATAATAAGTGTACAATAAAGTACGTAACATCACGCCTGTAAATTCTGAACAAGGCAGACAAGTATAGTATACTCCCACATAAAGGGAATATAGTTTTATCCTTCGAGCATTACGTATTGGGATGGTTTCCTGTTATTATACTGTCTGGCGTTGCTGGATAGAGTCGTCAGCGGGTCCGCGCGGACAAAGGCAGCTGCGGTGAGCTCTGCTCTCCGCCTCGCCGCCGCCGATACACTCATTATGTTATTATTCGACAATGTAGTTCAAAGTTTTATTTTTTTAATTTAATTGTATGCCTTTTAAAAACTGACCTTGGATTAAGCTTAGTGTACGATTTTTATAAATCGTAGGCGCTAATAACTGGTTTTCTGTACACCATTTTACATTGTTGAGTTCGTAGGTATCTCTTTGTTTTTAAAGGGATGGTTTAAACCCTTACTCCTAGGATTGGTCAAAGATTTGTAAACGCTATAAATGTATTCGTCGAAAAATATAAATCTTCTTCATAATGTTCTGATGGAGCGTAATGTATAAAAGTTGAGAACCGCTGCCCTAGTTCGTCTGATTAACTCGTCGGGCGGCGCTGGGAGCGCGCAGCTAGCAGTCATGTATATAATTTTCCTTCCTCTTCTACATTTTGCGATTCTTATTCACTTGCATAAATCTAACATGTGAGTTTTAAGCTGTAGCAATGTTTCTTTCCGTATCTTTCAGTACTCATTTCATCCCATATTGATTATAACAAAGTCAAGTAACATTTCAATTTTTATTATTATATTTTTCGTTTGTTATTATTATACTTTTTTTATTATTACAATATTGCCTCATAATTCAACGGGGCAAGTTAATACTGGCAGTGTTTTGGGAACCATGCCACATAGGGTTTTTTAAATATATAGGTACATAAAATTTTAAAATGTTTATTTACTTTATAAGAAATGTAAAAAAAAATATTTTAAATATTGAAAAATAATATATAATTATCACGGCTGGCTGATGGGGGAACTAGAAGTTTTCAAAGTCGACGTGCGAGTATGAAGGGAGTGGTGAATGTGCAACAGTACCGCCCTGTCAGTAAGGGTTGAGATATTTGACGCTATACCTCCCCTGGAACTGAGCTGGCGTAACGATGTAATATTAACAATATGTTTTTTAATATTCCGCACATAATTATTCCATAATTAATATTCAATAATCTTAATTATACTGAGACATATTAAAAAAAATGGAGATTAGAGACAGAGGTGCAGTGAAACGATGTTAATATACTCATATATCGTAACAGATTATACAATCTGAGCCGTGAGATGTCCATCAACGATGGCTTGTCGTCCTCGTATGCATAAAACGGTGTCCATAATTAAAATACAATCGACTAGACATTTTTTTCCTGTCCTTGACGTGAGATTTAAGTGACTTTTTTCACATACGACTGGGGCTATACGAATAATATGTACTACATAGCGGATATTTTCTATATGCATTAGAAAATTCACCTAAATTAATAGATTTGTCGCCTATGCCTAGCTTAGCGCTTTATTGAGATGTTAAAAATACTTAAGGTCATGGAAACAATATTTTCGAATTTTGTTTGATGGTGATGATGATGAAAATAATGAAAAAAGACATTTAAAGACGTTTAAACTTAATTTTGTTTAATGACTACATTTATTGCTTTAACATGTGTATTTTATAAATTATTATTACAGTTTTAATCGCTATTCTTTTTTGGTATGACTCGTTCCTAACAAGATGTGGGCGGCAGGAGCCTACACCCACTTGGGAACACACGTGTCCCGGATGTAGGGCCCTTAGAAATTGTACTTTTTTTAACATAAAGAATAACGTGGTAGCAATTAAGTAAGACCTTTGTGAGTTGAGATGAAGAAAGTCGTTTTGCATTTGCTTACAATATGAGACAGCTAGAAATTTTACCTCGTTCCTCGTTTACAATTATTTATCGTAAGTTCTTTAGGTTTAGATTTTATTAGATATCATGGTAATGTCACCCAATACTGTGAAATATAAATTTGATTTACTGTGGTAATAATTTCAAACATGTATGTACATACATACATATGTATGTACATACATATGTATGTATGTATCTCTGAGGTGCCAATTCGCCCTATATTTCTAACAACAGTATACAAATACATAAAAAAATAATTTTACCGATTACTAACTGAATATTAGCATAACCCCTTTGCAAAAATAAATGTGAGATCTTATGTTATATTTTTTTACTAGCGTCGACAAAGAGCAAGCATGTGCTTCCGAGCGGATATAAAAGTTTTCTTTCTTTTAATTATTTAAAAAACTTGGCGAAACCGGCGTGCGTGTATGAAGACAGTGATCGATATATGTATAAGAAGAAGGTTAGATCCGTAAGGAAGGATACATATATTGACGATAAATATAATAAGGATGGATACATTAAGGATAGATATTTCAAGAATGCATATATTAAGGATAGGTATAATAAGTATTGATATATCAAGGATATAGATATATCAAGGATATATAAAAGATATTAAGAATAGATGTACTCTGCACTCAACGCTTACCCGTTAAAGGACGTAGCGCAACTATAAAATAATAATAAAATGGTCATCCTAAAATAAAGCTACTGTATAAAAAGCAAATGCAACATGCGATTGCTTCATAAAACAGTTGAGTAGAATAAACGTAAAGTATGATGCGTACGACGAAGGCACAGAAAGCTCGCGTGACGACATTTCAGCCGGCGCGCGACGTTTATTGCAGGAAACTGAGAATTTATCCGATGCAGTGTAATTCTGTGTAATCTTCGTTTTTTTTGTGTCCGTTCGATTTGTGGTCGTGATAATGGACTCGTGTCTCCGGAACTCGTTCTTCGGTAGGGTCACCAGATTTGTCGGTGAGACAGGAAAGCTATATTTCATACAAATTAAATATTAGAACCTTAAGTATGAAAATTTTAACACATCCAAGGTTCATAAAAAAGGATTGTATAAAGTTACAGTTAAATTGAGGAATTATGTGTTAAATATATATCTATTACATTGCGAATCAATGAAATAATTCCTACAATGAAGCATTAAAAAAACCTTTTGTACTGTATAAAAATATTGTTTGCGAGCATTTTGATCTTCGATAAGAAAGGTTCTAGAAATGTGTTATTAACATGAGTGTGTTTGCTTTCTGGTTATTGGGACGATCTGGCGACGTGCCAACAAGCTGGCGTACGTATTCCAAGCCGCTTGTTAGCGCCGATGAAGTTGTTATACGCGACGAGTCTCGCCTTCGCCGTTTTTGTTATTACACGCCCTTTCATCCTCCGATCGCGCGAGCGCCGATCACAGATACATAATCGTGCCCCTGCATCGGTTCTTAATTTGCGTGAGTCGAGAATTTATAAGTAGGTATACGCCGTTCAGAATCACAAAAGTCACACTTCGTTTGCGATAAGTAGTTTCATGTGTTTTCGAAAAGTTAAATTGTGATTTTTTTTACATTGGAAATGTAAAAATAGGAATCTCTTTGTTCGGCTGTATGGTAATCGTACGCAATATGAATGTGTAGTTTAGCAGTCATTTTTAAAAGTATACATATAGTTATCTACTTCATAGTGTGTATGTACTGCCTCGTTGGTCGTGTTGGTTGCAAGTGCGACTGCCGAACGGGAGGTCCTGGGTTCGATGCCCGGATCGACACTACTAAACTTTCTAATTTAGATTTTCTAGTAGTGGCTACATAGGTAGAGTAGACTCTATTTAGGTAAAGAGACCTCCGTATTGGTGGACTTTACAGCAGAAGAGTAGACTCTATTTAGGTAGAGTAGCCCTAATGTAGATATAGAAGCTAATTTATAAGTAAGGTAGGTAAGATAGACTTTATGTAGGCAGTCCACACTGGTAGTCTTACAACAGTTTTTCAACAAATCTAAGCTACAAAGATTATGTTAAAAGACAATTTAATTACAGTGACTTTGATTTTATTGTACAATTCAATATATAAGACAGTTGATTAATATAAAAATAAAGGCAGAATAAAACCTCAACCAATGCGATAAAAAGTAAACATGCATAGAACAAGTGAACTTAATGAATCGTTAATCAATGTCGGTTAACAAGCTAAGACTGGTACCATCGTTGGACGTGGTTATAATTTATTTAATAGACATTATATTAAAAGAACGTCAGCAGTAGACTGATACAGGGTGATGATAATGATGAACTTGCAACGGTTATAGCCAATTAATAATAATATCTTGGTGCATCTTCACATACGACCCCAATACGATCACAGAGTAAGTATCTCGAGAGCTGGTGTTATCGTAATCAGACAGTAGATAATTTTTACACTTGGACACTGAAAAAATATTGGTGCTCATCACTAAATGTATTCTGAGTGGGACTCAAACCCACGACTGAGCGTAACAGCCTGGGTAACATTCACTAACCACGGCACCAACGGGCAAGGCAGGTCAGTTGTTACATTATTGTGTTTCTTTATATTGTATACTCACATAATTATTAAATTACAATGGGAATGTTTAATGGAGGCTGGTCTCGAGAAAGACCAATACTCACGAATATTGAGCAAATATGTTAAATATTGACAAATGGGGGAGGCAAAACCTTCGAAACCGACGTGTGGTGTGTCGACGACAGGTCTGTAAGGTAAGCGACATTAAGGACACGATGCTCTCTGCTTACCCTGTAAAGAACGTGGCATGATGATGTAATATTACTAATGTTTTTTGAGTTTTGTATCTATAAAGTATGTTGAGCGGCTCTGTGTGCCGTGCAGAACCTTCTTAAATGTAACGTCTTGTTTCAAATTAGATGTTAAAGGTCAAACACATATACATATATATACCTACATACATATAATACTGTGTGTTTTTGTTAAGAGTAGAATTGATATTTTTTCTTGTATTACAGTTAGTTTACTATAAACGTAATAAGACTATTTCACATACGTCATGTATCTATGTAATTTTTTGTATAAATACGAAACGCAACAATAATTTACTACCGTATAATAATGATATATATAAAAAAAGTAACATCACGCCTGTAATCCGACGAAGATATACATAATTTATTAAAACTCTTTATTTTGACACCGTTATAACATAACTGAATGATCACAATCCTTTCATCGTTCCACTGTTGGACAGGGGTCACGGAGAATGTTTAAGCATTATTTTAAGAATTAATAATATAAAAAAAGAAAAGGTAGTATTATAATGAACTTTTACACGTATACACCACTGACATTATTATATGCCCGCGTGTCTGTAAAGTTCAACGCTCGATATTCGCGGGCGTCGAGCCCCGAACGCAATTAACTTGCTTTCTCACATACTCTACATTACTGCGCCACTCGACTGAGCAACGTTCCTAAATGTTCTTAATGAACTCGTTATAACATAATAACGATTTTATATATATTACAAGTACAAACATATATGCATATTATATATTGTTGACCAGCAAAGAGTGCATTAGACTGGTGTATATTTGACTGCTTATTTTATATGTTCTTTTAAAATTAATGGTGTAAATGAATACATAGTTATAATAGTTATAATTTGCACACTAAGATAGGACAGTTATGATTTTCAGTCATTTAAATACGAAAGGTTTTTGTAAATCTTAGCGTCTACACCATTATGTTCAACTTTAAAGTTTAGGTATTATTAATTATAATATCTATAATTTCCAATTAAGTAATTTCCAAAGTATGTAAATTTGCATGGCACATTTTGGCTAATGTGAGAATTGAATGTTATATGACCATCTATTGTAACCACATTACAGTAAATAAATTATTATTATTATGAGGAGAAGTTATTAGTTATAAATCAAATTGGGATTTTCGGAACAAAAATATTCTAATAGATGTGTCAGCGGTCATCACCAAACTTTTTAATTGCTCGAATCTGTGCGAGTACCTGACTATCTCATTTATACATGTAGTGAAAACGTTAATTGGGTTATAAATCGAGGTATTTCCATTTAATTGCTGTTACAAAAGCGTATTCTCTGTGAGAAACTAGTCGAGATGTCGTGAAATATGCATATGTATTACTTGCTACTGAGTGAACTACGAAGGTTTTATCATTAGCATATTTTAAACTTGAATACCTGTCTTTCTGTGCATAATATTAAAAGGAAATACAGTGACGTCTAACAATATTTCCTGATATTAAAACTAAACTTTTAAAATTAAAACTAAACTTTTAAAATTAAAACTAAACTTTTAAAATTAAAACTAATTGAATTAATATTTAATTGAAAATTTTAGATTTTAATTTAGGGTACACTATAAACGCAACATGTGCACGAACCTTTTAATTTTAATATTCCCTTAGAGTTTTGAGATTATATAATTTATTTAATTATTACTCTTAAGTAATGGTCTTAAGTTTGGTCTTAACCAACGAATAAAGGACGTCCATTTGCGGTGCAGGATATAGAATGAATAGTCAGAGCTATCACCATATTTTAACCAGTTTCCAACATGATTCTTAACGATGACTCGATAAATACTCACCCGCGACCATTGCTCTTATTTAATATTTAAATGAAGTAATTACTTAAAAGCATATTGTGATAAAACTATATTAGCGCCTTTCATTTAACATCGTAAGTTTATAGCATGTAATTATTTTAAATGCCGGTAAAGCTGCAAGTTTAATTGTAAGTGAAAAAATAATAAGTAAAAAAAAAACAGAATGCAACATGGGATACCTAAGTGCACTGTTTTTATTAAAGTTATTAAACGTCTTCAATTTTTAAATATGCTATAAAAACTCTAATCGAAAAATTGCACCCACTGCAATGTTTCCAATTACATTTATAGGGTTTTATGTAAATGTATATACGTATTTAAATTATTTCGTTATGTACAAAACTTTATTTCAGTATTCAGTTTGTTTCAGGTCTTTCTCGCGGCCTGTATCCATCAACGTTTACCTTTTTTTTAATAAAATTAAAATATGATGTCCTCGCTATACATTGTTCTACAACTAATACGATAGAACTTTTTTGAATCCTCTTATTCCTATCTTTAATTTTTATCTTGTAATACATATTCTTACAAACGTTGACAATTTGACTTGGCAATAAATTATACTACAGCAGAAAAGATTTACACTATTTTGCAATATTATTACGAAATATTAATTAACTATTAAATGAGTTTAAAACAGCTGTTACGCACAAGTGTTTATGACAACTGCAATGTTATAAAGATAATTAATTAGTTGCTTCGGTGTGTAATTATAATGTAGTTATAAATTAATTGACCAATTACTTTAAATATGATTTTACTAACTGATAACATGAATTCGCTAGGTTTCTGGTGTTGTTTTTATTAGCGTATAAAATAGATATGATGTTTAACATGTAATTAAAGTACTCCTTTTATTTATGATATTTCAATTCATCGTACAAACAAAACTGGGATAATGAAACTAATAGGATGCGTACGGTTTCTGTTTTGCTTGACGCACATTATTTGTCGCTACTATCGTTAGCAGGCCTCCAGCGCGTTGAAGTCTTTAATATGTTGTTTTTTTTTGCGTGGTATGTTTACATTAACTCTTGTAAACACAAATGGTTTTTATTTTTCTGTTCTGAATAACTCATGTTACGTAGTTGATGTATGGATTATTTCACTTTAACGAATGGAATTACATATTTTACAAGATTTAAATAGGTCTATAAAGTTGAAACTTAATGTATGTCGTAAAAGTCTAAAGAGTCATTTCAGAAAACGTTATTTTTGCGAAAAAAAAATTGTTTGTAGTGTTGGTTTTATTATCAAAATTCACTAGCAAAATAATCCTTCGATTTTGCTTAATCTAGGAGGATGCGAAGACGGAGTGATTAAAGTATTCTTTTTAATACCCATAAAAAGCAATATCTGTAGACTGTTAATATAACAAAGTCGCAAACAGGTAGCTATGTTACCTTATATCTGTATAATCAGATGCAATAAATCATTATTTTATGTCCACTAAAGTGATACCATTAAATAAGATAACTACGAAGGGATGTGATATAGTAACTGGTTTTAACAACATTCGATATAGTGAGTAATAAGAACATATGTAGAATTAAACAAGTCTCAACGGGCGTGCATGTATGAAGAGAGTGGCGAATGAAGAAGAAGCACGTCAGAGATGTCAGGACAGATATATTTATCACAGACTGCTCGCTTTACACTGTGGGGGACCTAGTGTGACCATATAATAATATTCTTTATATTGAATGACACCGCTTCTTACAACATAGGTTACTTTATGCTATATGTTGCGACAGGAAATTTATGTCATTATTTTTTATAACACAATAACTGAGCGCCAGGCTTGAAGCCGAGATCCTTCTGAATGAGGCTGAGTTTTGAGCCACTCGGCTCTTCTTCTAGGATCACTACTTCCATATTATCGGTCGATATAGAAGTTATAACGCCCCGTCCATCGTAGCATGAAAGCGTCTGTGATATCTCTCAGGTAGCGGTTGTAAATCGACAACTGACATGGAATTACTGCGTGTTATATCGAGCGTGATGACTGATCGCCCCGATTTGGATGCGTGATTGATTGTGGCCCAGCGTGAAAGTTTTTCTCTGTTAAACGTTGATGTATTATGCACTTCTTTGTGATCTGTCCATGATATGATGAAGGCCGATGTTCAATTTACAGACCTGTAATTATTCTAGACAACATTGAATAGGCGCGTTCTATGCAAGTGTGCTACATCCTAAGCTACGTACATCTAGCTTACCATTGGGTGGCGACGCAGACGAACGTGAGCCTAAGGCGATTAAAACAAAAAAGTAACTTCACGCCTGTAATCCCCGAAGAGGTAGGCAGAGGAATGTAGAATATTCCCACGTTTCACCAGTTACTTTTAGGTCCCACGATGGAATAGGTGGTGAGGCTATTGCCATATACCGGGCACTTAAAACAAATGTTCTTTATATCTCAATCAATTAATAATTCTCATGTTAAATAGTTCTGAGAAAATTAATTTTATTCGTGGCGAAAATTAGAAGCGTGTTTAATAAGTATTTTTTTTTAATTTAGCAATGTTTGACTGCTATCCCACCTCACGGAGAACGAGATGCAGCCTAGGATATGACACGTTAGCTTAGAAAGTGCCTATTCACTATTATTTTGAATAATTCCAGGTTCTACGAATCAGGAAAAATCAATGTCGGCATTCGTTCACAGTTTCAGATAGCAGTTGTAAGTACAGTGTTGTGGGGAAGTATTTCGATACTATACGTTCGCGTCAAAAACGATAAAGTTTGTCGTGAGGGCATTAACCTTCTCATTCTGAGAGACCCGTGTCAGTAGTGGAACGATAAAAGTGTTGCTGATCGTCATTAACTTAATTCCCGCAATTATATCAAACATGATATCACCATTAATTTTGTACGTACATTGCCGCAAGCAGCAGCGAGTTATTAATAAAAATAATAGTAAACTTTAAATCCCATTTCGAAATTAAATCCCGTGACGAATGTACCTAGGTATGTTAAGATACATTGAAAAGGCTTAACATTTAGATCTGTCGTAACCTCAGCGTGTACTTATTTTATTGGAAATCGTATTTATTTGTGTCCGACAGGAACTCCAGAGAAATAAATAAAAGTCTCAACCGAATAAGATGAAAAAAATATAAAACTTACGGCTTACAAACTCCGGTAAGAGTTGGGACACAAAAGGGAAAGAGATGGCTATGGATTTGTAGTGAGTGTGAATGAGACGGCTGTGGAACCACGTGACACCTGCCGCCAAATGAAGATATCGCAGCTGGATGCGAGAGAATCATGCACAGATGTAACCAACTTTTGGTTCATTTTGATGCTTATTTTTAATAAGGCACCTCAGCTACCGGCTACTGTACATTTCTTTTGATATTTGAATCTTCACTGTTTATTCCATAAATGTTTGTGTAGTTAATATATTTTGCTTATATAATACATTAAAGTAATAAATATTACAAATTGTTCATGATTACTAACGGATAATTTAAAGCCATAGTGTATATACTTTCCAAAATAAATATTTTATCGTTTCAAGTTAAACAAATAAAAATGAGGTTGTATAAACACTATGTTGCAAAAAAATTGCATATTGAAAATCAAGCATCTGTAAAATATTATGAGGATTTTAAAAATGCATATTTTTAACAGGTAAAAAAATTGTGATCAAAAATAGGACTTCATATACACCCCGGATTCGGAGACTTCTGACTCTCTTATGTCTTAATTCGTAAAAACTGGTCAGTGTCTGAAACGGGCACTCGTGTATGAAGAGAGTGACAAATGCAGAAGCATGTGAGGTCTGTAAGGATAGAGATATTTGGCGCTCGGTGCTCTCTGTTTACCCCGTAAGGGACCTGGCGTGACGATACAGTAGTAGATGTAAAACGGAACTTAAATTTAAAATGCTTAGAACCCCGTCTGGCAACATGGAGTTGTCTACGAACGCTACCTCGGTACTAGGGCCTCGCCTCGACAAAAAGACGACCGCCGGCAACAAGATTACTACGTAACTGGTTGTTGTCCAACGTTCATACTGAAAAAATATTCAAAATTAATATAATTGTATGTAAAATTAACACACGTATATTATAATTTATTATTGCTAGTATTATGTCACCTGGTCCATTACGGGCCAGGCAGAGAGCCCCGCGTGGCAAATTGTTTTTATTGTTATATAACTGATGTGCTTGTTTGATATTCACAACTCTTTTCATTCAAGAAATACTCGTAACATATGGAAATTCGCCACATGCCTTGTGTTATTATCGTTATGTTATGTTCCAATGGCGATGGCTGTTAAAATGGCCCCATTGTTTTTAGTTTGTTATTTACATTCAAAAAGTTTCATAACTTCCTATTCGTAACATGTAAAATAACGCCTGTATCTCCCTGAAAGTGTAGACAGAGGAGTGTAGTACACCCCCGCCCTTCAGCTTTCGTTATAAGTCCCACGATGGAATATCGGGTAAGTCTATGGCCATATACGGGCACAAATCTAGACTCCGAGCCACTACTAGAGATTTCAAATTAGAAACACTATGAATATTTTATATAATACCCGGAAATACAATTATTATGCTATTAACGTGTCTTTTCAATGCATTCTTTTTGTCATAGAAAATGGCATAATACGTAAACTGTCCCGTCGGCCGGGGCTGCAAGCGCGACTGCCGCTCGAGAGGTCCCGGTTTGAAATCACGGGTCGTCCACTACTGGAACTTTATAACTTCGAGTTTCTGGTTCAAATTTCTATTAGTGGCTTGGAGTCTGGATTGGTGCCCGGTACATGGCAATACATTTACCTCTTATTTCATAGTGGGACGTATACTTAACTGATGGACCGTGGGAGTGTGCTACACTCCTCTGTCTACCTCTGCGAGAATTACAGGTGTGATGTTTAGTATTGTCATAATAAGTAATATAATAATTACAATAATTATATAATTTACTTTGCTCGGTTGGCTATACACAACTCGGTGCTTACTCCAACGCTACTTTACGGAAGCGAGATCTGGGTATGTAAGAAAGATAATGAAAGCAGAATAAACGCGGTCGAGATGAGGTCGTTACGTCGCATATGTGGCTTAACACTCGCCGACCGTGTTCGCAATTCTGATGTAAGAAAGATGCTCTGTATGAAAGAAAGTATCGGTGTAAAGATGAGAAAGGGCAT
>DWFO01001533.1:0-15605 GCA_018246595.1 Mimoniades nurscia nurscia | reverse complement strand
AAGTTATGACTTTCGGCGCGAGACCCCTTCACGGGGTCACATTTCGGCGTGCGCTAAAGCCCTCCTCGCCCTTTCCCGCTCGAAGGATCCAGATAAGCGCCTCGCGCGTCCACGAACATAAAATCCCTAAAACTCTCAGCGCTCGTCGGAAACAAGAAACGAAGTGAACTTTATGGGCACACTTTAAGATCTCAACCTGTTTTTTCGTACTCGGCCTTATTTATCCCCATACGTTATGATCAAGTCAAAAAAGTCGGAACAGCGCCGTGTCGAGCCTGCCGGAGAATTTGAGCAATGTAAATCATTTTATTACAATGCGTTCTTTTTTGTAAACTCGTTGCCTTTTTAATTAAAGTCCCAATATCGCTTTAATTATTATGGTTCAGTTTCAAATTGTGTTAATATTCTGTACTTGAATTATAACTTAGGTACTGTTAATTTATTCACTGTTACTGCATTACATTGCAATCTAATTCAGTAGAAAATGAGAACTACATTATCAATAAAGTTCGAGTGGAACGTGGGATAATCATTAATGTAAGTAAATGTGTAACAAGATCGTTGTCATGACGTTGTCGCGGCCGAGCCGCGGCCGCGCGCCGCGCCGCCGTGAACGGCGTCATGTCCAGCTCCGCCGGGAACGACACGAACGCGGATATCTTGCGGTCGATCTGCGACGAGTGCTCGAAGCGCTTCAGGTGGAAGCTGGCCACGATCGGCAGCGTCTCCAGCGTGAGCTGCTTCGTGGACTCGCGGTACGCGCGGCAGTTGGAGCACTTTATCTTCGCGCCGGAGCCGAGGTGCTCGGCGCGCGTGAAGCGCTCGAGGCAGGCCTGGAGCGAGCCGGGCCCGGCCACGTCCAGGCTGATGTCCCAGAACGGGTCGATGGTGGTGGACACGCCCGAGCAGGAGGTGCACACGACGTCGCTCTGCAGCCCGCCGGTGAATATCTGGTCGATGATGCAGTTGCAGCGGCCGTTCTCCTTCTTCTCCGTATCCTCGACGCCGTTCATGCAGTGGCTGTAATTATATAAGTACACATTCGTTTTGACAACGACTTACACAGATATAGAAGAAAGAAACTGTAAAATCGCAAAAAGTGAAAGAACCCACTTGGACCATTGTGACTGTTGTAGTTTCACAAACTTAAATTTATTTTATTTTTTATTTATTTATTTAGTGTTAATTACACAAATCATTTACAACCAATTAACACGAGATTTATTATAAATAATCAATTAAAACATTGAACTAGTCCGTTCGAATTTACATGGTTGAGTTGACGACGTGCCACATAACTTTTAGTTGGTTTAAAACATAGACAAATTCTCAGTAACAATATCACAAAATTTTACTTAAAAAATCAAATCCAGAAAAATATTTTATGGGTTTATAACTTTCTACATCGTAAACACTTAATTGTTACAATGAAAACGGATGCCCTTCCATGACTAGAATGGTTTTATATTTAGCAATAGGCTTGCATTTCTCTCCTATCCCTCCTGACGGAGAGCGAGATGCAGCCTACGATGTAGCACGCTCGCCTATAAAGTGCCTATTCACAAGTGTCTTGAATAATTCCGAGATGTAGGAATCGGGAAAAACAGACGCCGGCAAGGAGTTCCACTATTTCGTGGAGTGTAGCAGAAACGATTTAGCAAACCGTTTCGTCCTGTTCAAGGGGGTGTCTACGAGATGTCGACGACAATGTACGTCTAGACGTCCGATGGTAGGACGGTGCAGGTGGAACCACATTATTGAACTTATGTGTTCGCTCTCCAAAGTGTATCCCATAGAAGACTACAAGACTAGCAACGAGTTTCCCGCTATTCATAAAATGAAAAACTTTTGAACGCGGTCGGATATTGAATTGGATATTAATGAGCTCTATTAACAGTAGGTGTTGACTGCGTTAATAGCGAGCAAAGTTATACGTTAACTATTGCGTCGATCAACTCGGACTTGAGCAGAGTCGTGGAATACATTACTCGAATTGTGTAGAAATTGGTGCCCAGTGTTGGTTGGAATGGGTAATGCGTTGCAGCCAACGAAATACCCAAAGGCATTAAGAATTCTAGGGCAGCTTTTATTTTTCTTTATTTCATAATCATTTCTTAGCTATTTAATGATTTCATACCGATGCAGAACATCAAGCGTTGCAATGAAGAACTCGTGTGCGTCCTGCTGCTCGTAGCCGGCGAGGTGGCGCGCGTGCGTCCAGATCAAGTGCAGCAACCGGTGCAGCGTCAGGGGGGACTTGGCGCCCGAGTAAAACTCCTGAAAACGTAATAGGTACACACTGATGACTTCAAATCCACGGAGAAGTTTCACTAGTTTCTCGTCCTGGCAGGTCTCAAATTAGTTGTTCAAGCGTTCATTTCTTAATTAAAAGAGTTTCTCACGAGCGGACAACAGCCCCGAGGGGCCGCCGCTGTCCAAGGGCCTCTGTAACAACACCTTACACACCGAAACACATATCTATTGTTTTGTAAACATTTAATTCACGGCAGACAAAGAGGAGACGAGGGTAGGTAAGTAGTCCCCTGACGAGTCGTACACACGTTCTGTTAACAGCGCAACTAAGTAATACAATGTTATTGTTGGAAAAAAGTATACGCACTGACAGTATAGGTAATTAGTAATATTATACATAACAAGCGAAGGGAAATAAATACTTCGCCAATTACATTATAAATCGGACATAGTTAATCCGGTCCACTATTTCGTCTTCACAATGGTCAACGATTCTCTTAAACCTAAATGACATAACATTACGCCTTTATCTCCGTTAGAGGTAGGCAGCGGAGTGTAGTACACACCCCACGTTGCATCAGTTACGTTTACGTCGAACTATGGAATAACGAGTTACACATATAAGAATCGTATTTATATGAAATTAAATCGCCTCGTTAGATGACATCATGGCGTTGTTTCAATACTAACAATGAGTTAATTGAGGAAGTAAAGATTGCATCTGGTTACCCGTCCGAATGACATATAATTTGCATTGCATTATTACAACAAATTACCGTGTAAGCATAAAATTAAATCTATGTTTCGTCAACATTGCATTTTAATTTATTGCGTACGTAATTGTTAATATTATTATCAAATTAAATTATTAATTAACCATATAAAAATATATTGAACGCCTTAAACGAATATTTCAATTAATATCGATCGTTACTTAAAGAGAACCCCTTATTAACATTTGTCCTAATTATATGTAGTGTAGGTACAACTACCATTATCACACAATGATTTGTCTTTCAAGTCCAGAATTTAACGTGTGAAATTTATTATAACATTTCAGGCTAAGTTCTCGGTTCGCTAAAATTTTTACGGCTGAGAAAATCTAAGAGAGGAAATGAAAATCATTTAAAAAATACTGTGCTATACACAAAGCACAAATTGTGTTTATGTTGCCGGCTGACGTACTCAGTATATAGTGGAACGATTCCCCCATACAAAACACTGAGTCAACAAAAATGTAGGTACCTATTCACCACGTATATTATTACGGATATAAAAGTATATGTTAACAGCCGCGGTTTCCATTTCTTCTACTATGATTTATAATTTATCATTATATATTTGCTACATTTTACCGTTTTAATGATTGTTGAACGTTTAGTACATTTTTGTCATTAATTGCTTTATGCTTACTCTTTGCCCCATGTAACGTAGATATAACTATTAAAAACTTGCATACAAATTAAGTACAAATCAATAAAAAAAACATATCGATATTATTATTTGTACGGATACAATTGACGGATTTACGGCCAATGAAACGCAATCCTTTATTTCTCAACGCAGAACGTAATGAACCACCCCGACCCCTAGCCGTCGAGGCCGGCGGCGGGCGCGCTCGGAAATCAATATCGCACGCAGCTGAAGGCTATTTATAGCTCAAAGCTTACCTGGAACAACTTGGAAACCTCGCAAACGAGGCATTTTCCGGAGCTCTGCGCTTTACATTTGTGCTTCTCAGCCAGGAAGTAATCGCGCAACAGCGGCGTATGTATTAACGTCTGAAAAAAATGATATCTAAGTAGGTACGGTAGAAGACATGATCATATCTCGTATGATCCTGTTCGAAGAACGGCTGGGCAATTCTAATGAACAAAATAATGTTATCATGCGTCTATATTCGTAGTTATATATGACTACTGGTTGCAAACTATTTACTTCTCACATAGATGACTCCAAACATAACACTCGTAGATATGAATACTATGAATAAATAACGATAAAGAATATTAACAGAGCGATTTTTGGTAAGTTGATAAAACAGCCTGAAGGTAGTAGAAAATATTTTATTGCCAGATTAACGTTTGAAATAAAATATCGCATGACTTTACATGATTGTAATTATTTTAACTGTAGCTAATTACATACAAATTTTGTATGAACGCATGGAGAAGGTACCGACCGTTTATTATGAAATGTGGCATGTGTTTGTCGCACACTGGAGTAGCATACGAGTACCAAATGTTTGGTTTGGTCAATTTCTGAGCAAACTGCCCCTGACGAAGTGACGGACATAAACGGGAGTGATTCTATAAGGGTTCCGTTATTTGTGTTCTTTCGTACGGAACCCTAATAAAATCGATAGCGCAGTATTCGATACACACAGAGCTGTGCCCTAGCGTGTCATACGGATGATTGAAACATCTATTGCCAACGTGTGCGTCGCAATAGACTCAAGTGGTTCCCTCTCGTCGAGGACTATTACTGTCGTCTTCCCATTTGTCAAGTATCCCAAGTGGTTGATTGACACCACTTACAACACTCTGGGAACTTCTAACCCTATAGCGTGTTGTGTATGCTTCATTCCCTAGGTTATATAACTGTGCGTACCTATATATTCGTGTGTATTATAGTTATATTCGTGTGTCGGAAGCAAGTTAATTTAATACAAATAAAATACAAGGAAATGCCACGATATGCCATCAATTGCTTTATTTCAGTACCAATTGTCTATACATACATACTAAAAATAAACTATTTCATCATCATCATAGACGTATTCCCGTGTACTACTGAGCATAGGCCTCTCCGCTTAGCACGCCACTGAGCTCCATGTTCAGTTCTTCGCATTCAACTACACATAATATACAGGTTGGATACCATATTACGACAATAAATTTAACCACATGAACCTGTCTCCCAAGACTCCAAACAAAATTTTCAATCAAATATCTTTCATACTTTAGGCACAGCATTTTTTTTGGTTTTTCAAATTTTTTACACGCTTTATCTAATATTAGTCCATCGCAGAAAATTTATAAAACGAGATGTATTAAAACTACAATGTTGCAAATTCGTCAAATTAAGTAAATGCATATTGTACCTTATTGTTAAGACGTAAGGATCACACTGGGTGTGACAAATTTGACATCGTCTATTGCATTCATTCAACGAAAATTTAGTACGTGTGAAAGAGACAAAACTAGGAAGTGCTATTTCTATTTTCTTTCTTTTTGCATGTCATGACACTGCGTTGTTACCGCTCTTATCAAAGGCTACAATCTACAAATCAAAAGCTACAAATCAAAGTTTTCAAATGGCGTTCTATTTTTACCCCATTATTTGTTATTAAGTTTGTTTGAAAAAAAAAAATTCAGATTCGATGTTGTGTTTTCTAATTATTGCAACATATTCCAAGGAAGGAGTAGGACGTGTGTTTTCATTTATTGTCGTATAATAGTATCCACCTGTATAATACGGTTCATTATTTGTTTGCCTAGTCAACAAAAAAAATACCACCAAAGTTTTCATATAAGAAACAAATATGATTGTATGACCTTTATACAACGGTGGGCGGAACATGGGCAAAACAGCGACGTACACTGTATATATGTATTTAACAATCCACCCTTTTCCGATACACTACGCAGGGCAAAGCGCATCGATCACATCCCCACACAGCACACACCACATAATTATATCTATATATCTGAAGCGCTCTAACGAAAGCTAATATGCACTGTCGGTCAACGAGATTTTTTTCGTAAAATAAAAAGCAACAAGAAAGAATTCGCAACGCAGTAACCGAATAAAAAATTCAATAATTTTAAATTTTTATTACGTGTTACTTGTGTATTCGTTGTAATTTTCCAATGAGACAACGTCTTTAATAAAAGGCTCATGTAATTCTTATTTCGCATTCATCAACTTCATACCACACGAGTAAATTTATATCATATAAAAATGACTGTTAATGTTAATCTAATTATATATTCAAGTATTGAATTTATATTCGTTGCATATTTGCATGAATACATTCGTTTGCCGATTATTTTAATGTAAGATGCAAAAACAAAACTTTTATATCACTTTGGCCAGACCACGAATTTATTCATAACAAAGATAAGATTGATACTGCAGGTTAGAGAGGCCGCTGATATATGAAGTCATATTTTTAACCTTACGAATATTATTTAAATAAGTGTGGGTCGCCAGCGAAATGAATAAGCAATGTGACTAGCCAAGAAAACGTCCATAGTCTTTTTTGTAACGGTGCGTACGACAGACGACACAGTACTATACCGTACGTACAGTGTGACGCAAATTCACCCAGACTGCGTCAGATAGGGAGCGAACCGTAAACTTGGTATTAAAAATAAAATCTTTAAGCTTATACAATACAAACGCTAGAGATATTGTTAGACGTTCTACGTAGGGCGGGATCTTACCTACTCAATAATTTATGTGAATTCAAGACACGCGACATGTTATATCAATCAAGTACATAATTTTACAAACAAAATAGAATATGCACGAATGAACGCGATGTTTCGATCGACGTGATAGAACGCCCATGTATTTGTTCCTTTAGACAAGTATATTATTTTTATTTACATTTTTTCTATGATTAAACGTAATCCGTACCTACTTGTTCAATAGTTCATTTGATTATTTTTTTGATGGCAATAATTTTTGCAATTCCTTTCTTTTTTACATGTCACATACTTACTTGTGAATGCAATATTTCAATAATTCATTGTCATCACCTATTTATCGTTCCGCTGCACATAGATTTCCTCTCACTAAAAGAAGGGGAAGGCCAATGCCTGCCAAGGGGGTCATCGCCGAAAAAGAATACTCTATACATTCTAAATATTAGTTACATTGATTTATCTGCACTCCGATATATTTGCCGAATGTATGCGAAATGTGTGAAATTCATTGCCATAAGAAATATTTGTCGTAGATGTTGTGTGCCAATAGCGATCCCATTTACACCTTTTCTTCGTCGCAACCTCAACCGTAAAGACATGGTATAAAAAACAAGAAATTAAAATTTGATACATCGTTCATTTCGATAATTCAAATTTTCAACATTTTCAATAATACCATCACCATTTGTAAAGCAATAATCAGTGCATTGGCTGCTTTATAAATGCGCTCTTTGATTGTGATAGAATGGCAAATGCATTCATTTTTAAACGAGTCACGAGTTATTTGAATTTTACGCAATTCAACTAGTACATGCTGTTGTAAAGTACTGTCGTCAAGCAGGGCGAACCCATAAACAAAAATACGATCAATTGTATAATCATAGTGCAAAACGTATAGGTATACGTATCATATGTACATACTTTATCACATAAGAAAAAAACACTAAATTATTCAAGAGATTTTGTGCCATCCATCGCAATTAAATAAAATACATGAGTCACGCGTTCTGCATGGCGCTAAGGACTTTTTCGCCTCACTCCTTGCATAAGCTTATATTTTCGTAGTGCTCGAAAAATGTTGTCTCGTCAGCAAAAAAGTATTACTTCAAAAATAATTATGTTGATTGAACAGATTATTTTTCCACGGTTTCAAAACGGCCCTGCTAAAGGAAGTGTCTCTACAACTCTTAATTTTCTCAGGGCCCACTACCACTAATTGGAAATCTTAAAATAATCTATAACACAATGATGACTGAAGCTTACCTGCACAATACAATTCATAAAACATGTCGAGCCGAGGTTTTGTAATCCCCGGAGTCCAATAGTAGTGTGGGGGCTGATGAGGCGACGTTTCCGTAGTTTCTTCAGTGCCAGAGCTTCATTGGCATTAGGCAGCCATGGCGTGTATGGGACACTGATGCCCAGTTCCCTAGAATAATTATCGCTATATAATCTATTGTATTAAAAGAAAAATTCTACTGCATTCAAACAAACTTACACGTAAATAGTAAGGACATTATGATCAATATATTAAAAAAAATATCCTGTCCAAGTACAAGAGAATATGACACAAGAATAAATAAGTTTCTGTCTTGTGAGCTACTGATAACAAGAAAATGATACAAATATATATTGTTTGTTAGTATACACTTTTTTGTATGTTTTAAATAAAACAGAATAAATTTATGGTTATATGCCTACCATTACCAGATTCTTGAGTTGTGATTACTGTGAATTATAGTCATTGAATACATATGAAAACATAATAGTACAAATAAATACATACTTGGCATGTTTCAAACGATAACTGGCTGCAATTTCAGTGAACTCCCGGTCGTAGATGTAATCTTGGCACTGGGCGCAGTACAAGTTGCCATAGCAGATGTCAACATAGAGAAAATGTTTCCTATTCTTGCTGTGTTCCTGAATGTGGCCATTGTAGCAGGCAAAGTATATACAGTGCAGACATGAATGTAAACGAGCACTGGTTTTACCACATGTGAAGCACATACATGTTGTTGCCTACAATAAAAAAAGGTTTCATGATGTACTGTTTCCTTATTCAGTTTGCATTTTATTGTTGGCGGATATGTATATTTAAAAAAATTAGGCTATTGATAAATATCTGTATATACCACTTTCTTAATAACCATTGCCTATGCCAACATTATTAAGCAAGGTTAATAAAACTTACTTTTATTGTCACAATTTCCTAAATAAGATTATCTATAAGAATAACTAAGATAGAAATTGTGCAGTTTGCAACATTTTCGGCTGCACCACATTTACCAACAGATGAGAAAACGATCAATTGTGTGGTTACAACTTGTGTATGAAAAAGTTGAATCTTGTTTGCAAACAACACACAGACATCTGACAATGTTGGCCCCTGCCCTCCTTCATCACAGTATTTATGTCTCTTTAAATTCTTTGTAGTAATAAGGAATTAAATTTTAAACATGCATAACACTATAATACAAGGTGAAACCTCCGAAATGTGTGTCTTTAATTGACCTCATAACACTACCAGTAATGCATGATAGCTGATACAGACCTAACATACATATACACATATTTGAATACAGAGACTTTACTGTGATGGAAGTCAGACCAATAACATAAGGTGAGCTGGGGTCAGACAGCTGTGGTCGAGTTCTCCCGAGCTAATGCAAATTATATTTGAGTAATACAAGTGAACTAATATTTGGCCAATGGGACTTGTATGTTGCTAACATTGCTCACTTGATAATATTAGTATGAACAATATGTTTGTAAATTGACAGCCTTGTTGTTTGTGTTGGCTGCAAGTGTATCTGGCGATTGAGAGGTCCTAGGATCCAATCTGTGATCACTGGAATTTTTTAAGTCACATTTCGTAGTAGTCACTCAAAGTCTGGATATATTCCATAGTGGGACATGAACATAAATGGACAATCATGGGAGTGTTCTACATTCCTCTACCTACCACTGAATAAGTAGGTCCTGGGATTGATCCTCCGAGGGACTACTATTGACTTTTTTAATTTTAATACTCTTGTTTGCAATTGTGCATAGTACATGACAATAGAGCGACCCCTGAATCCATAGTGGGATATAAACATAAGTTGTGAAATGTGGAAGCATACTCCACTCTACCACCTACCCTTTCAGGGAGATATAGGTGTGAGTTAATAGTTTTCAAGTGATATAATAGGTTTGAGTGTTTTTGTAATCAAGACAATATTCTTTCTAACCACAGTAGTATGAAACTTTCGAAGCATTCATATGTCTATGACTGATAGACATCACTCTATACTAATTGGATATCTTATTGTCGTTAAATGATACAGTACAATATTTTGTACAGATGAAGAACAAGTAAGAAAGGGTTTTTATCATATTTTTTATTATTATCACTGTTATTATAACTTATAAATAATCAGATAGTAGCTTGCAGCAGTTAGATACAAACAGCTGGAGACTGAGCTCAGTGGCATGCTAATGTAGAGACCTTTGTCCAGCAGTGGACAGCAACAATGGTAATTTATGGAATTAAGTAAAATGGTAGAGACAAAATGAAATAAATAAATTGACATGAAAATTATAAAGATTTTTTAATATCATGTACATTGGTAGGTAGCTTATAATTACTTAAGTTGTGTACCCTATGAGGGACTTGTGTGAATATATGTATGTACTTAGGTTGCTTTGTTGGTATCCATAAAGTATTTTCTGATAAGTTGTGCTGGAAGATTTATTGATGACTGTAGGATTTTACAATTAAATTTCTTAAATCTCTAAATTTTTTTACTTTCAAAAAGTTAATTATATACAGAATAAAATTCTGTACTGTATGCACTTTGGTAGAAGGGTTATTTGTCCCATAATATTTAAAATATCCTAATTATATCAATAGTATAAAAATAATACATACTACACTACCAACTACATTAAGTAAAAACTACATAAGTAAAAAAAAGTAATAGTGATGTTAATTACAATAAATATAAATATTTATATCAAAATCACTATGCAGTTACTTATTCTTTTTTATGTCATTTATATATTTTTTAAATTGTATTAATTTAAATGTACATTAGTTAATCTCATGAAATATCATAATTATTGTATTAAATAAAGTTATCATAGTTTCGAACATTACTAATCTATAGTTCATTAAATTACAAATTACAATCAATAGTTGGCTCAAAGTTTGGCGATCAGCTGATCGTCGTGTATACAGCTGACAAAGAAATGAGCTTACTAACAACTCCATTGCCAAAACGCAACGCGTATATTGATATATCGGACACCTAGTTCAATATTTAAGCTAGACAACCTCTCCTACATTAAGCTCTAGTTTTTTTTACGTTGTCCACCACATATAATTTACCTTGTATCTCCTCGCCTCAAACGTGGTGCACGACACGAAAAATGCATGTACGATCTTAAAAGGATGCGCTCCTTTGGCTGCCTTAAAATTATTCAAATGTATACATCCATTGTCATTCATTATTTAGCTTGTAAATTTAGCACCAGCTAATAGAAATCCACCTTCGTGTGATCTGTTACAGATCTAAAACGAAAAACACTTATTTCGCAACATAAAAGACATTCACAAAATTTATATTAATTTGTCGAAAATAAACACGCTATAAAATTTAGTGACAGAAATGACGGGCATATGGGCATGCTCCTTCTATGCCCTTAAAGATAACTTATATATACACGAGATGAGAGGTTCAATCTCACCTCGCTAGCACGACAATTTACAATTCACTTCACTTGCGTAGCGTCAAGCAAGCAGTCAGGCGTTTGGATTGCCCAGCCCAAGAAGACCTTGGAGGGGGTAACTAGGGACGCATTGCGTAAATTATATCGAGTTTATATGTAATCGGTTTTTTATAAAATCGCGAGTGGATTTCATAAAACGCAAGTCGATGTTAACGGATTTTACTTTAAATTAGATAATATAATACAACGCATATTTTTGAACAGTTTTGTATTATAATATTACGATTGAATTTAATGATTTAATTTATTACGCTATGTTGGACATTATAATAATGCTAAATTACAATACTTGTTGTTATCTCAAGAGCGTAGTGCTGAAGATCAAGCTCAGTAACGTATTATTAGAGGTCTATTTGCCTTAATGGACAAAAATTTGCTAACGATGATGATAAAGATAATCTAAGTAACATCACGCCTGTAATCCCCGAAGAGGTAGACAGAGGATTGTAGAACACTCCCACGTTCCACTAGTTACTTTTACGTCCCACTATAGAATAGATGGTGAGCCCATTGCAATACACCGGGCACATATCCAGACCCCGAACCGCTACTAGAAAATCTAAATTAGAAAATTTAGTAATGCCCAACCCGGGAATCGAACCCAGGACCTCCCTTTCGGTAGTCGCACTTGCAACCAACACGACCAATGAGGCAGTCAAGATAATCTATTGTTGAATTGCACTGCTGTTACTAAAAAAAACTATTACACCACTTTAGATTTGACCATTTCGAACAAAATCGAATATTTTTGTTTGTAAGCATCACTACAGCTGGAACTTTTTCTAAAGGTGTCGTCACACGGTTGACCAACATTACGATTATGGCAACAAATCCTGTAAAAATTCGAGAACAACAGTATCAAACACTTACCTCACAGAATATTTTATATTTTTTTAATTTATCTTTTCACATGCCGAAATATGTAAAATTAGCGTATAGTTTAATATCATATATATTAAAATATATACAATCGGCTTATAAACTCATTAAATTGAAACATATTCTTTATTAAGTAAATGCTGTCACTAATGGATAACATTTATAAAAAAAACATGTATAAAAGATATTGGAAAAAAATTTACATCTAATTTTTATATAAGTCTGTTTAACCTACACATGCTGCCTTCTTTTAAATCGAACGTATTATTTACTATGTTGGCTAACTGGTGATGAGGTAGTAAATAAATATGGCCGTCAGTCACTTATAACGATGTAAACTTTTGTTTATTGTTTATATTTCATTATTAAGAAATGATAAGTGAATTTGAAAATTTGTCTCTTGGTGGAAGTAATGCTGCTACGAATCATGGGGATCCTTTTACACACACCGGTAATTCTGATGTTTTTAAACATTACGATTACATTCTTGACCTCAATGGCTGGGTTCATTACTCTATATTTATATGGTAACTGCACCTAAATTCTTCTTATTACAGAGTTGACACCGGAGCAGCAAAAAACCTTGATCGATATAAGACGTCGGAAAACTGAATTACTATTAGAAATTCAGGTAAGTGGCTAACCAAATTCGAAAACAATTTGGGACTGATCTCATCTGGTTGATGCCTCATACTTTTATCTATGATTTACTCAATTTTGTTAGGCGACAGGAAGTGATATTAGTTTATTTACGTATTTATCTGTCATAAAATTGTAACAGGCCACTACGTTCGTGGTGGCCATAGCTCGTATCCAGGAAAATATAGTTCTCAGGTTCAACCTGTGGATTGTTGCACCTTGGCATGCCTATCTTTTCCATCAATCGTCGGTGCAAACAATGTTCTAACAGATATACACAGTGCAAACACTGTTCTTACAGATATACACAGTTTTTTTCTAACAGTACATTTCCTTTACTATAATATCTGTTTCTTAGGTCTTCAAGGACTTCAATTTCTTAATACATATGTGGAATTGAAAGATAAAGTTAATTTATATTTAGCCTACTATGTATTCATGTCCGAATTAACTAAGCAGAGAATGTAATACTGTATTATAAAAATAATTTTTATGCATATCAAATATGCTCATGGAGCACAGGACTGTCCATTATACTACAAATAATTCATTGTCGTCAGCCCTAATATATGACATATTATCTCATGTTATAGGTGTGGTATTTTCTATATAATGAGGGTAATTAAGTGGGCCCCTTTTATAATAAAAATGACATTCTTTGTAAAAGAAAATATATGATGACAGTATATAATAAAAAAGTTTAAAGCATTTGAGTATCGTAAATAGATTTTCCTTAAGCTGATTGACATTGAGGTTGCAGCTCAAGCTGTGTGAGACAACAAGTGATAAAATTTCACGAAAGGTTTTCAGAATGCTCATTGAACCTTAAAGTTTCATCTGTCAAGTGGCCAGTGGTTTAAGTAATTTTCCCATTAACAAATCTTAATTTTTACTGAATTTTATGGCTGTCCAACTTGTTCGAAACCTGGCTATCTATAATTCTACTTATTTTTTCTGTCATCAGTAGTGTATATATGGGCCACATTTAATTGTTTAAACAATTATCTCGAATTGTGTGAATCCCTTGTATCAACTATTGCACTCAATATTTTGATCAAAGATAAATGGATATTAATTGAAAAAGATATGTATATAGAATAATAGAAAGCAGTGCAGTGCTCATGCAACTCAGTTTTACATTCAGGCACTATCAGTCTAGTCATGCATTGCACTAATGTTAAAGATTCATTTTACATAATGTTGATAGAAATGTTAAAAAAATATATGCATAGTCACACTTGTAATCCACGAAGAGGAATGTAGAGCACTTCTATATTTCATCAGTTACGTTTACATCCCACTATGGAATAGGTGGTAAGCCTATTGCCATACAGCGGGCACATATCTAGACTCCGAGCTACTACTAGAAGATTAATTAGAAAACTTTAGTAGTGCCTGATCCGGGAATTGAACCCAGGACTTCCTGATCGGCAGTCATACTTGCAAGCAACATGACCAACAAGGCAACAAAAAATATATGTATATTCATTAATGACATTTACTATATGCGTGATAGTTGTCAATTATGTCAAAATGCTTAAACGTTAAATGTGACCTTTGATTCTTGGCTCTCTACCACTTGTCCTCTAAATTCTAACATGTTAAGCTATAATTAAGGAATAGTTATCAACCCTTAGAAGTCTTATGGATATGTATCAAAAGAGTGCCATCATGCTGTTTTGCCACTAAATGGGATATAGACCTTAATGATCAGATCTTGACCAATTTATATAATAGTCTAGTCTAGTAATGTTGAATGACTCCAACCCTTCTTCATAAACATAATTTCGATTTTTAAATTTATGCTAAACATGTAATATTGAATATTGCTTCACATACATAGTCCCATATTGATATTTTTTATATGCGGCATGTATTTAATACACCGTCATCAGCCTATGTCCACTGCTGGATAGAGGGCTGCCATAAGACATTTTCACTTATAAATCCCCACCCTGGATGTAGGGTCTGGGATTACAGAGCACAACTTCTTGCACCACCTATTCCACTGTTGGTAAGCCGCCAGGGAATTTGGTCATGCCTAATTGTTGGTAAATGTATATACATCGACATTCGCATTGTATACCTGTTTCGTCATTCTTTCATCAGCCACTCTTTCAACATGTCCGAACCATCGGAGCATGCCCTTTCTTATTTTTACACAGATACTCTCTATATGCCAATTATATATGTAGTAATATCTTATATAAAAGGGCAATGGCCTAATAAAATCTGAGATGTTAAAGTGCTTCTAGCTTTGCACATAATTCAATGTATGTATGCTTTAAACCATACATTTTTTAAATTGGGATTTCATAAAATGCAATATTGTCCTTAATGAAATGAAATGCAATATTATCCTTAATGAAATAAAATGCAATATTGTCCCTTTATGGAGTCCCTCTCGAGGTTGTTCAGGTATATGTCTACCTCGGGCAAATTTTGCAGTTGGATAGGAACGACTTTGAGAGGGAAGCTTGCAGAAGAATATGGCTTGGCTGGGCAGCATATAGGAAACTCCATCAAGTCTTTTCATTACTAATACAGCAACGCCTCAAGACATCGTCAATGAGTGTGTCCTACATATTATGGCAAACAGAGCCGGAATGTTGACACCCACGGTGCGAG
>DWFO01001532.1:0-15606 GCA_018246595.1 Mimoniades nurscia nurscia | reverse complement strand
TAGGGGCGATCGTTATATCCGATTCAGCTGCGTGACTAGATCGCCGATTGGATCACAGGATTTTCTACGCTGAACTTAAGTAGTTGTTCACTTCTCATTCATTTTTTCATTACTATTTTTTATAAAAATACTTTATGCCAGGTTCCGTATGGGGTAGGCAGAGGGCAGCGAGGGCCAAATATCTCTATCATGAACATTTATGGCTATTTTCATACACGCACGCCGGTTACCACGGCTCCGATTTCTTATCATAATTTGTCATTACATTTAAAATCAGTTCTGCCTTGTAGATACACACATATTAATTCTGTTTCGCAGATGTGAGCTGTATAAGCGTATGAATTATAAAAAATATGGACTTTGTGTAGGTTACTTTTTCATTTATAATCTTACGTTCATTACATGAAACATTGTTATCGTCAAGCGTTTTAAGTGCTTGTCTATTTATGTAGGTCACCCTTGAGATGCATGGCGTATCGTAATATTAATACGCATTTTTTCATTGTAAACAAGCAAACTTAAGAGGTTACAAAGATTATATTCTAGTCAGAACTACATGTAAAAATGTGGGTTGAAAAATTTCTCCGGAACGGGAAAAAGATTTGTTGTGGTTTAAAAAAAAATTGCAACAGAGATGTTTTGGAGCAGAAACTGTAAAAAAGGAATTTGCTTCTAGCAAATTTCAGCTGTTATGCTCCGCTGCATTTACTATTAGGTATTAAACGTGTTGATAAAGCATTCTCACTAATTATTATCTTACTTTAAGATTTTTTTATCGTACTTACTAATTAAAAACACAGATAAAATTTTATTCATCTATATTAAGTTTCTTCCTCTGCTCTCAATATATATTATATGTATTAAACCACAATGAACATAAAAACACTGTTAAGACATCAAGAGTTCAAAAGAAAATTACTCGCTTGTCTTGCGGGAAAAAAATGTTTGTTCGCTTAGGTGAAATTTTTCAAACTAATAGGTATTTCTATAGTAAATATGTGTCCTTTGTACACTCTAGTAGTTGCTGAGTGTCGGATCATACTTCATAGGTAGAGGAGTGAGTTGGCGGGTGTCGTCTGCGTTGGGGGACGTCTCCGGAAGCGAATGTGCTCAATGAAATTGATTCGACGTGATCCTGTTGCCCGGTCACTGTTCTGGTTATCGTTACACACTCAGCCCGTAAACTGTACAGTGCGACGTCTACCACTGTGTTCATTGTTTGAATAATATCAGTATTGTCTACATACTAACATTTTGCTTCCTTATGCCAGTCTTCTAACATATTTTTATAATACAGTAGATCTAGAGAATAGATCTATGTATGTAGTTTAATTGTTTAGCTTATATTTGTTCATTAGATGTAACGCATTTATAAAACGCATACCTACTTCATCATCTTACGTACTTTATCTTAGAATTATTTCTCACAATGTAAAAAGGTACCTAATTCTCAATTAGCGTTTTTTACTCCTAACGAATATCAAAACGAAGTTACGTTTGATATGTTTTTTTTTCGCTTTGATTTTGCTACTTTTTGTTGTAGGTATCTATTGTGAGAAAAATAAGATTGTTTATTTAAAAGTAATTGACTTCCGAGCGGAACTATGAACGGGATCCTTGTCGTCGCTTATCTTTGTAATAAGATATATTAGTATTAGTAAATAAGATACTTATCGTGACATAAATGACGACTTATCTTATCCAATAATAGATGTATTTTCTTTATACTTCCGAGAGAACTCATGGGAGTAGTACCTAATTATAAAGTTTAGGTCTAGGCCATCTTATTATCTAACTACATAGCTGTAGTTAACTTGAAATTATACCTAACTTTCCAACAAGTAGTGGCACAAAATATATCGAAATACTTTGTTTTGTAACATTACCTATGTCACATATCTGATGTTGCTAAAATCAAATTACAATCTCAAAAAAGATGGATGTTCGGAAGATCATGGCAAAAATCAATGCTTTTTATGCATGTCAATATTTTTACCACATAAAAAAAATACTCAAGTGCACGTAATAATACCTTCGGTAAAACGTAATTGTTCTTTGTATCACTGGTTTTGTTGAAATTTAAATAATTCAATCTTGTTTTACATAGTAATTTGGAACATTACAAATGTACGTCTTACTGAAATGTTACTGTGTGTTTTATTTACATATTTCGCTCGTGTATTGCTAGACAAAGTCGAAGTAAAATGCAAATTACGTGACAAAACGGTTGTTTGCTGTCACATCCAATAGTCGTCATTGGTTTTCAGATACAAAGTTACAGAGTTCATGGTTGTACATGTCATTTTACATGTTTCAATTTATACCCACATCGGAAATGAGGATACAGGTATAAAAATATGTAGGTATTATCAACCTATTTTGTTCCTTTTTCTCTTCACTAACCCCAAAAGTTGTTTGTTTGTAACAAATGTTTGTATTTTTTCTGTTTATAAATTGATTTTATAATAGATAAGTAAAGCACTTAATTTTTTACGTTTTCAACTCATTATTCTGTATAGTTCGATGGCCTTCATGAATAAATTGTTTTTAAGAAAACGCACTCGGCAAATGTCAGATCACTTGCAGGTTAATGTTTTCTTTTTTAAATTGGAATGTTTGTATGAACGAGGGGTGTGAATATTGACTGTTTATATCAATGAAAGGTACAATATTGACGTATGCACATGATAGAAAGCAAAAATAAATACGAAAATCAACAAATTCCGCCAGGTAATTGTATAAAAAAAGCAAATTCTTATTTTACAGTTTTTGCTCCAAAAGGTGTAGCAAAAACTGTAAAATAGTAATTTGCTTCTGATAAATGTTAGCTGTTCTGGCGGTATCTTATTTCTCAGTGTTTCGTTTGCAAGCCAAGCATGCGAACGTCCGCTGCATTTACTATTATCAAATATGGGACTACTAATATCTATCCATCAAAAAATGTTAAAGCGTTCCAACGAATTACCTTTAAGATTCGTCCATCGTGCCTATCAAACACAATCTAAAAAATACGAAACCATGTTTAAATCTCATGTACATTTTGTGTATTATTGGACTGTGAAGTAGATCGAGTGTCCGATGACGGAATTAAACATATTATCTTATATTAGGACTTTTTGTAATTTAAACTTATGTTGTAAGGTCGGTAATTTATATTGTAGCAAACTGTATTCGGTACATACATAAGTTACATGATTTCAAGCACTTCATGATATACATACTTGACATCTATATTTATACATGTGTATCAATGTTATAAATATACTTATCGCGTAAAAGTATTTTATGACGATGTGAATGTAAACATTGCATTGACCTCCTCAGAGCTATATTGTCTTACTGTATTTTTTGCGCTGTGGACACTGCACGTAGTCTTTTTGTCGTACCTTTCCTTATACTCTACGATATGGACATATCATAACGACTTTAGTATCAAAAGTTGTGATAATTCTTTAACGTGAGTTTTGTAATATACCGTCAACGTCACTCTTATGTAAATGTTGTAGAGAATATATGCCGTTTGGTCATAACAATACTTTACAAATTAATCGTAGAGTAGAAACATCGGAAGAAGCAAGTCGCGAAGGTGTGTTACTGCTAACAACATACTTGTACGTTGCGATCTAATGCAGGTACTGACTATTTCCGGCCTTCATAGTCCAATAATATGACTCATGTAATTCTTCCTCATGAGCCCCTGACATAAGCGAAGTGATGACGAAAGTTTTAGTATGTAACATCTTTATCCTTATAACATTAGCGTCCCTGTTTCAAGCCGCAAACAAAATAGTTTCATTTACAGAGACAGATTACGCAGAGGTTGGAAATTCGCACGTAATTATTTTAGTTAATGAAAATGTTATTTTTAAACGTCAATACTATCTTGTAGATGTTGTTGTATAAAAGGTCTATTAAAATATTTTTTCCAGGGCACCAGGCGCTCCAAGAAATAGAAGTCCTTGAGTTATAGCGATGTTTCAGGAGGAGGACGTGTAGGAATGGACGTCAGTGGATTGCAATGATGACGTTTTTGTTACTTATCGACACTAGATTATTTATAATTAATGTGAAACAAGTGCGTCAGGTATGTATGGATAGAGATATTTTGTATTTGGTTCTCTCTGCCTAACGCATAGAGGGTCTGGCGTGATAATACAATACTTTATTTATAAATGCCCATCTATCAGCTATCCATAGGTTGTTGCAAGCGGCATCCTTTAAGTATTTACAAGTTATGCAATAGAATATAGTCGTGCTCTCGATTGAAGTCTGAATTCCGCGTCACTCGTTGACGCCTATAAAAGTTTCCTGGTACGGAACGGCACGCAGCTACGTATTTCCAGAGAATTTCCGGGTTCATATATTTATATGTATTACTAATTTTTAATTAATCAGTGATAGCCTAGTGGTTTGAGTTCGACCTCTCACTCCGGGATGCCGGGTTCAATCCTAGCACGCACCTCTAAAAAATGTGCGTTTTAATTTTAAATATTAATTGCTATAACGGTGAAGGAAAACATCGTGAGGAAACCTGCACATATTAGAGTTCATAAAAAAAATTGTTCTCTAAGGCGTGTAAAGTCTGCCAACCCGCACTTGGCCAGCGTGGCAGACTATGGCCTTAACCCTCCCATTCTGAGAGGAGACCCATGTTCCAGCAGTGGAATGATAAAAGGGTCGAAAACTAATGTTTAATGGACGACTTCATTTTTGTTGTTATTGTTATTGTTGTCTACCTACCCCGTAAGGGACTTGTCATGATGATATAATAAAAATCTACTAGGTTCATTTCCGATGTAATAACAACATCAGCTTATTCAGTTTAAATTATTTGAATGACGTATACGCATGGTTATATAAATATACAATTGTGTACAATTGTCAGAACGTAATATCACATCTGTAATCCCTGAAAAGAGTGTAGTACAATCCCACGTTTTACCAGTTAAATTTACATCCCAACATGGGACAGGGGTGCGCCCTTTGCCCCATACCGTGTACAAACTACAAAACTAAACTCCTAGCCACTACTATAGAACTGTACTAGAAAATCTAAGTAAGAAAAATCCAAAGTACCGAATTCGGGGATTGAATCCAGAACCTCTTGATCAGCAGTCGCGTTTGTAACCACTCGACCTACAATGCAGGCAAAGGACGAACTAACAAAGAAATATTCTTTGTAACACAAATGTTGATACACTAGTAGGTATATTCGTATTCTTACATTCAGGTCAAGGACTATATTACGAAACCGTAGGTACGTTTTGAGAACTGAATGTAGATACATATTGAAAACTTGAATAATTGAATATACAAGTTGAAACTACTTTTGTATTGAGGATATTTTGCAAATAGCATGCTGAAGCGAAACTACTTGGTGTTGGCCTTCATACTTGCAATGTACCTATAATATGCGTAATAAGAGTATGTAAATAAAATCACTTGTAAAGCGACATCACGCCTGCAATATCCGAAAAGGTAGGCAGTGAAGAGTACACTTCAACGTTTCACCAGTTATATTTTCGTCCCACTGTGGAATAGGACGCTAACCTATTGCCATACACAACACTAAAATACAGACTCTAAACCACTACAAGAAAATGTATAATAGAAAAAACCCACAGTACCGGACCCGAGATTTCAATCCAAGGAAGTCAGCGGTAGTCCCAGCGACTACTCAACTAACTGGGGAGTCGTGAAATCAGATATAAATCACCTATAATGATATAATATAAATCTAAGTGACGTGTAGTGTGCAGAATTTTATTGTATTTATTAACTTCACTTAAGGAATTACCTTTTAGATGGTACATAAATGTATACCTCAGACATATCTAGATAATATATGGGTACGCAGGTGCGAGGTCCGTCAACAGGCAGTTGGCCCCACGCATTCTGATCTTAACCGTTCTCATTCTGAGAGAAGAAACGTGTTCAACAGAGAAAAGTACCAAAATCTGCATGATAATTATGAGTACGATGATAAATAAATATTTGTTTAGTTTAAAACATTTCATATAGGTAATTGGCTTTCACATGAATCTTTTCCTTTTTTTAGGGGGCCATTCATTAAATAGGACGTCATTGTTTTAGAATTATAATTATTTCCGTTAATCTCGCATGAATACATCGAACCAAGAATGAGATTGCATGCACGCACATTACCGGATTCATGGCGGATGCACCACCACTTTGTGCGAACGCTCATTTTTACCGCTTATATCTACCTAAGTTATGAAATTTACTCCATTCTGATTTTCGCCTGATACGCTGTGACACTAGAAGCGTAAAGGAAGATCTCATTAATGTGAAAAAAATTGTAGACGTCAGTTCAGTTACAATCAACATGATGGCTAGATAGCACACAACTTAACATCAGTCGAGGAGTCACCACAATAGACCGTAACATCACTTAGAGGTACACGTTACGATGAATCAAAGAGAACACGTCTTCTCCAGAGTGTCACGAAGAACCTGTGTTCTCCAGGGACTCTCCAAAGAACCTACGTATGTATATCCAGGTCGAGAGGGGATCCGCGAAGCCCAAAAACTTTCCATTACAAGTTAATATCGGATGTAAGAGACACAAAGTATAACGGCCATTAGACCGTGATCCCAGACCACCGTTGCATTCTTAGCACATAACGCTATGTATTGTGTTCGTAAAGATGTCATTCAATGAAACGAATTGTTGGTTGAAGTAAAGTTATTATACATAGGTTTGATGATAATCAGAAGTCCGTTTTAATCGGACTTCTTAAAAATATTTGTTTACGTATTTTATGCACTGTATACTTAAAACTAATCAACATATAGAAAACTTTGTACAAGGTTCTGCTTTATTCCTATTAAAAATTCTATGACTATTCATAAAATGTTGTCTAGACAAAAAAAAATCTGTTGTCTTTTTTAAATACTTTTCCTCCCAACACAATTTGCGTTCTCTAATCTTAAACAATTACTTTCTGCTCGGAATACGAAAACCAGACCAAACTCACGGTAACCCATCACTTCTTGAAACCCGTGTATTATTATGTTAATTAAGTTGTTGGAAACACATTAATATATGTGAAACGTTAACTAAAAACTACAAGTATATTTCATAAGACTAAAAATAATGGAATACTACAAATGTATATAAAAAGATTAAAGAATGTAGAAGAAGTGCGTAAGATCTTTACAGTTAGAGATATTTCGCACACGGTGCTTTCTGCCTCCCCTTAAAAAAGTGGTGTGACGACATAATAATAATATGGTACATAAATTTTGCGGAACATTCATATATGCGTTCCTACGAATTATACATATATTCCTATATGTCCTGTACATTGACATTCTCCAAAAGGTACGAATAACGTATGTATACCATCACTCAAAAGCCATACGACCGCATTTTTAATTCTTATGTTATTTCATACGACTGCGATTCTCTATGCACTCGCTGATATGAAACTAGTAACGTATTAGCTACTGGTCACTGAACTGAGTGGTCGTCGAGCATGTGTATAGGCTCCCAGGGGAAGGATCATTGCCACACCTATATCTACCGTGCAGTTATTGATACTATAACAGTTAGTGTCGGTCTGAACGATGTGTGTCCACGTGTACGTTAGATGCGATCGTCTCCGCCGTGATGTTGCAAAGCGGGTGTGACCAGCCTCCGATGGACAGTCACTGAGCATTAATAACAGAACTCACAGTTTGCTGTTTAACCAGATGAATGTTACTACCGGTTACATTTCTGCAGTCCCGTTACCAAAGAAATTTAACCAACAAACATACTCGTAGTTACCACATAACGTTGCCGAAAGAAACTAACACCAACAGGAATGAAACTCTAATAAGTTCGGCTGCAGATGTCTACGGGCGGCATCAGAGCCACTGCCTGCTCGTTTGTTACTCTCTCTTTTTACTCAGAACAACTCAAAAATTTACTTGTTGTTTCCATATTTCAATTTATTATTTCAAAGACACTTTGTCACAAACACGTGAAATTCGTTATGACTAAGGAATATTTCATATTTTTCTGACGTAATAATAGTACGGATAATAGGTATTGTTTGATATTCGGTCGCTCAGAGGTTACACGCTTCAATTCCCCTCCTGCATTGGCAGCTCTTTTCACTGAGTTTTTTATTTTTCTGTACATTCTTAGTACGTCCACGACCAAGACTCAAGTTGTAGTATAGGTATAATTGATAGCCTAATTAAATTATATTACACAAGGATTGGTCGTGCGAGTAGGAAGGTAATGAATAACGCAGAAAAATCACGTCAGGTATGTATGCATAGATCTCTATTCGGTACTTAGTGTTGTCAGCCAACCCAGTAAGGGGCCAAGCATGACAACATAATAATTATTGAATTTGCAGCAATTATTTATTACATACATAACAATACGTATTTATGAATAGAAATGAATTAATTTCGATTACAAGTCCATGTTGATTTCTCTTTTATATCGGTTGATGTAAATAAATATTGATTTACTGCATACATGTTACAATGACATCAAGTTCAATATCGACTATACCGAATATCTATATCGAATATCGAACAGCCGCGAGTCAAGGCGCGAAAAATAAACAGCAGATAAAATATAACATAGTGGGAATATTATAGATATGACCAATAAAATGACATTAAACTGATTAATGTATGTATGTATATTTATTATGTACTGCCTCGTTGGTCGTGTTGGTTGCAAGTGCGACTGCCGAGCGGGAGGTCCTGGGTTCGATTCCCGCGTCGGGCACTACTAAATTTTCTAATTTAGATTTTCTAGTAATGGCCAGGAGTCTGGATACGGGCCCAGTGTATGTGTATAAGCTCACCACCTATTCCATAGAGGGACGTAAACGTAACTGGTGAAACGTAGGATGATAGGTGAAACGTGTTCTGAATTCCTCTGTCTACCTCTTCGGGGATGACAGGCGTCATGTAACGTTGTTACGTGTATTAAATAGACATATACGAGTACGTACTTCTTAATCTTTTCTTATGAAGTGCTGATAACTATAACCGTAAAGCGGTAACATTACCTGTGCTAGTAAATAGATGTAAATATATATCTCGAATTTCAGATTCTTACATAATATGTACATGTCACCTTCACCCCAGGCGCTGTCATATCCATGTATTCGAGCTTTACATATTGGTTTTTATTGCAACGACTTTATTTCATTTAGTTTGTTCGATACATATTTAAAAACAACGTTCTAATCGCCACTTTTATAACGAAATTAACATTTCACAAACACTTTATTTAATGGTGCTAGTCTTATGAAAGTGGATTCAGTAAATAGTTTTTAAAACGTTTCTTTCATTAAGAAATTCATACATTAAAATATCTTCAGTGAATTGTGTTAATGATATCAAATATTTGCCCGGACACTTAACGCAACGTTATGTACTTATAAGAAAATATTTTATCTCGCGTTATTGAGCGAACACCCACTTGCCTCAAGTGACCCGCTAGTAGCTAGCAATGAGGATTTTATGACCCCCTATGATATTTAATAAACCCTGGAATAACATTAAAAAACTAAAGGGACGTATATAAGTAACATAGTTGATAACCGGGTAAGATATATTATTATAAACTTTTATAAACTAAAAAACTTAAGCGTTGTGTTGAAAAAATGTATCGTAGGTATCATAACATTCTAATATTGATGGACACTTGTGCGATGGTAACCTTAATATCCGGTTGGGTAATAGCTGCAGCCTCGCGCTAGCCATGCGAGTGCCTAGTTTACATATAACTAGTGTAAGCGCACGGATATCGCGTTAAGAAACTCATGAAAACTGTGTTCAGGCACGCTAACTTGTCATAATTATGAAACAGGCTACAGAGCATGTCCATTGATGTAATTAAAAACAAGTTATCTATTCGGAAAAACGTGTACCACAGCTTGCCGATTGCAAATTCAATAGATCAAGTTAAACAAGTCGAGTAGTGACTAAGATAGACCAAGCAACTAGTGAGTTGCTTGGTCTATTTTATTTGTTTCTGATATACCGCTACGGGTGAATAATAGACTCAACAGATTTACTATAAGTTTAATAGTCCGGTCAATTTAGTCATCCAAGGTTACAAAAATTCCGACAAGGCTGAATATTGGTAGGATTGTTCAATACACTATTATAAAGGAAATGTGAAAAGACCTCATCGATCCGGCACGTGCAAAAAAATTTACTCGGGGTCAAAGGTCACAAAAACGGGTTTTTCGCGATTTTCAGCAAAACGGTAAGTTTTACCATAATATTCGCTCAGACAAAAATTGTAGATCAGATAATTATCTATAGAAAATTTCTAAATACTTTTTTTCCTAAGAGCCACCGTTTTGGATGTCTAAATTGACCAGACTATTAGCTGCTAGACTCGATAATCACTAAAACATTATATCTTCCAATTTTGTGTAACGGATTAGAAGACCGAAATTAGAGGCGACTCAACCGCGACGTAATTATATGAATCCAGTCAATGTAGTCAGAATGGCTAGAAAATCTATGTCCGATAAGTAAGAGACTTTATAGATATTGTATACAGAAGTTCATGGAGGTCAGCATTCACTGGACGATGGCTAAACTGATTACTTATTTACTATTTCGGATAAACACGAAGAAAAACAGATACTTGTGATGTCATCATTGTTAATGATTATTTACACGTAATGCGTGAATTAAGTTCCGGTTATCTGTGTTTCTTTTTAGAAAAAAATGCCTATTTGTGTTTCTTTCCATAAAGCATCTTGAGGTAACACAATGTGCGTTTGGCCTCCTTGATATACTTCTAAGTACTTTATGCATGAACATAACACGTAACGTGCATCACGTCTGCAATCCCCGAAGGGGTAGGCAGAGGATAGTAGAACACTCCCACGTTTCACCAGTTACTTTTAGGTACATCCCACTATGGAATAGGTGGTGAGCCTTACACCGGGCACATATCTACGAGTAGACTCCCGGCCACTACTAGAAATTCTAAATTAGAAAAATTGAGTAGTTCCCGAATCGGGAATTAAACCCGTCCTGGCTTCAATTCCCTCTCGATCGGTAGTCGTAATTGCAACCAACACGAACAACGAGGTAGTTAAAAGTTAAATTGGTAATAAAAAAATCAACACTAAGGCGTGAATCAATAATAATTAACAATTTAAAGTATTAAATCGGATCGTTGAAACAGATGATAAGACATTTGATTAAAAAAATTTAGTAACGTAGAAACTTATTTGCGTTTAAAATGTTCAGTAACGAGTACAATTGATCCCCCAAAAGTAGAAAGTCGAATTGCAAACGTTCTTCGCGATACGATATTTTACAATCCAACTGTTAAAGTGTGTTTATGGCGAAACTGAGCAATGGTTGTAGCATTTATACGAATTTTTCTACGTCAATGCACCCTCGATACGATTCTAACGTGTTTGCGAAAGTCATTCATCTACATTTTAAAATAAAAATGTATACGTTTATTTACCAAATAAAAAAAGTTGTTTTATAAATTTACACACTCTTTTAAAACCATCTTTTACAATGACTTTTACACATGGGGATATTTGTAAGATTTTGTTGAAATTTCCAGTAGTGTGTTCAAGCCTGCATTGTGCCCAGTGTATGGCAATAGGCTAACCCTCTATTCTATAGTGAGACGTAAACGTAACTGGTGAAATGTAGGAGTGGACTGCACTCCTCTGCCTACTTCTTCGAGGATTACAGGCGTGACGTTACGTTTCGTTTAGTTTATCAAACGAGTTCAACCTTATATCCTCGTGCTATTTTAAAATATCAGGTAAAGCAGAGCGCTTAATTCCATTAGTAAGGAAAAAATAGAACAGTTTGTAATCCGACAAAAAGCGCAGAATTCCATTTAATTAATTATTGATGCAAACGCAAGTAATCTATTTGATGCAGTGACATACGCCTTTTGAGAATGTGGTATCGTTGTTGCCGGGAAATTTACTTGACCCGTTTGGGGCAGTGCCGTGTGGGCTCATGAATGTAAATACATCATGATCAGGATCAGCCTGTCTTAATCCACTCCAGGAATAAGCTTCTCCAAAGGGGGTTTTTTGTCAATAATATCCAGGCTGGACATGGAAATTTTTGTTCGCAGTGCACACTTCGTACAATTCGTACGCTGCTATCGGTCAGCGGCCAGGATCTTTAGCCGTTCTTTGGTATGCTTTTGCATTGGTGAGCAGATATCCTCAACAAAATCTAATTCAGCAGTATGTTTTCAAATAATCTTTTAGCATTACACTATTTCATGCATAGAAAAATGTTATACCGATATTTTTAAAAATCTTTTCAATAAAACTGGTTTGCAAAATGGAAAAGTTTTGTGCCTTTTAAGCTGATTATATTCCAGTTGGTGGAATTCACATTTTTAAAAATACCAGCCTTATAAAATTTATCTAGATCTTTCTGCGGATTGATCAATAAAAATATGGTCTATTGCGGCAATACCATTGAAAGATATGTTCGAGTATATAAATAATAATCGACATATAAATCTACTCAGAATTAGTCGATTCCAAGAATAAGTTTACGATGAGGTATGTTTTGAAATGTGTAGTTTGAAAATTTTGTTGCCTTCTTATGAATTTGTTCACAGCTATTTTAGAATTATCTTATTAGATCCATAATCCATATAATAAGTGAATTTATTGACTATATGAGTAGGAATAGTGGCTAAGCCTGTTGCTAGTATGTAATGGTAATTATTGTAATTAGCAATTGTAGCTAGCAGAAATCACTGCAGCTTTCGTAGTCTTAGGGTTGATTTGTCGAGACTATCATAAACCGTTGTTTGGAAACTGAATCCAATATGAAATAATAATTCGTTTTAATACGTAAATGGCTTTCACCAGTAAATGCCATGCGGCAATAATTTTTTCATATTTCAAAATAAACAACCGTACCGCATAATTTGTCCACGGCAACCTCATATTTCAAGTGAATTACAGTTACCAACCTCCTATTTTATTCATGATAATGACTTAAACTATAGCTTTAGTGCGGACTGAGATAGTATCTTTCTGATCTTTATACTCTACTTGAGTAGTTAATGGAGTATAGTCAGGTACATTTATTATTAGACACAAAAAATGCAACATACTTATTCAAAAACTGTATAGCTGTTTAGTGATACATAATTCACGTAAATTGTCAATTTGTTGTCTGAGTTGAAGCCTCTGTCCAACAGAAATCTCAGACAGGACGTTAATGATGTAAGTCTCAATTTGTTAAAGCTTCCTTGTTGTAAACCTGTTGAAAATTGTTGCATGAATTTCTATTTAGAGTTTATTATTCAAAAGTACAATATTTTATCGTTGTATATTTATACGATTAGTTGCTATTATGGTATTATTGAGCAGTTTGAGTTCCAGAAGAATTACTATGTCATGTTCATATTTGCCCATCGCAAATAATATTATATTCCAGTGTCGCGTTAAGCTCAGTTGACGCTCAATTCGCCTTAGTCGGATTACTCATACTTTCTACTGCTCGCTGTATATTCTTACAAGTAATACTCTTACGTTTTTAACTTTTGCCTCCCACTTCGGTATCAGCTTTACACTTAAATACACCATGATGTAATGGTTATGGAAATTATCGTAACAAAATCGCAAACCATATTAGGTGTTCTTCATAATTTTGTCAATAAGTGTGTGAATCCTGCCAATTCGCACTTGGCCAGCGTGGCCATTCTTCTCATTCTGTGAACGGATCGGTATTTAACGCTGGACGGGTAAAATGTTTAATTACACTAGTTTCCATGTTACAAACCATTTATTTACTGAGAAAAAAATACTTTTCCATACTTAAAAAGATGGCTTTTTTGTAACCATATATTTTTTAACCGCCTCGTTGGTTGAGTGGTTGCAATACACACTGCTGAGCGAGAGATCCTGGTTTCAAATCCCGGGATGGCTACTATTTGATATTTCGGCTCGGTCTAGGTTTGTGCCCTTTGTATAGCAATAAGCTCACCTTATAATAATTTAGAACAATCTTTCAGCACGACGGATAACCTTATATCATCTTAATCGTATATTATGAGTAATATGAATTTTGTAACGTTTCATACATCCATCGTGAATTAATCAAGGCGTAGTTAGAAATGTACAATAATGATTTCATTTAACAATAATCGTTAATTAATGATGTATTTTATTGTACATTGTGAATCACATATTGACATGATGCGTAAATCAATTTGTTTATGTAAAGTTATATACAATAACTATTGCGAATTTTAGATGGTAATGTTATATCAGGTAATGTTTGTGGGTCGTAAGTTGTCGTGTCTTTGCATGTAATGCGGCCTCGGATTATGACTGGGTGCGTTCCCTGATGAGCTGCGCGGATAGCGGAGCGGATTAAACATTTTTATAGTCTAGTGATTTGTATAATTTAATGGCTTTGGAATAGCGACTATAAATAGTAACTTTGAATATCATATGGCCTTTAAAAACATATTTAAATAATGTGTCTTTTAAAAGTGTAGATTCCATTTGTTGTTTTTATAACTACTATATAAGTATAAGCTATAATACTTAACTTATTACGTATTCATAAATGAAAAACACCGGTATTCAGTGGAGAATTCGCAATATTTAGTTAGTCTTCCATATAACCAATCAATAAGTAATTATTCCAAGTTTGAAACCTTGAAAAATTCCTATGTAACAAATTTAACAAAAATTTTATAAATTTTAAACATTTAATGTCCTTCTTTTTGCGTTGAAGTTTACTAAGAAAGAGTACATTATAAAGAAAGTTTCATTAGGTTTTTTCGCCTAAGTTTATTAAAAAATCTTTCACATTCTAATCTAATTTCTTAAATCGGTCCAGTAGTTTCAGAGCCTATTCAATGCAAACAAACAATCAAATTTTTTTTTGTAATATTAGAATAAGTAAAACTGATTTATGAGATATAAATAAAATTGTACAAATTATGATTAGTGCAATAAGCCACGAAAGAAACTATATTGACTTCCTAAGTACTTTTATTAATAACTGATTCCATTGGCTTATTACTTAATTTCTACGAAAAACACTGCTTATGGTCGATGTGTGTACCGATAGTAGTGTCCTAGTATGTCCTAATTATATAAAACTAACATTTAATTTCATACCTAAAGACTACTGTCCGTCGATGCATGGAACGTCGTAGTGCCTTCCTAGTAGTGTCTTCCTTGCAATCCTCAGCGTTCCCACGACGGGCGCACTTTCCCCGAATCCGTGATTTGATATCTTGCCGATACACGATCGGCACTCGGCGATGTGCGTATTCTTATTTAACATTATTTATGTATGTGGTCCATATATAATATAACTTACATCATAACGTTATGAATCTCACATGAACAAACATTACGCAATAAGTACATCATTATCATTATCAGTAGTTTTCTTTTCTTGAAATTACAAGCACTATTTTATATTTCACTTTATTCATAAATTATAACGTTTAGATTTATTCTGTTATTGTTTATGTTGTTATTGTTTACTCTTTTACTATTGCATGGCAATAGGCTCACCACCTATTCCATAGTGGGACGTAAACGTAACCGGTGAAACGTGGGAGTGTTCTGCATT
>DWFO01001531.1:0-15606 GCA_018246595.1 Mimoniades nurscia nurscia | reverse complement strand
AAAGTAACTGGTGGAATGTGGGAGTGTTCTACATTCCTCTGCCTACCTCTTCGGGGATTACAGGCGTGATGTTACTTTTTTTATGTTTAACTTCAGCTCCATTTATTTTCAATTAAACTTGCTGGGAGCTCAGTAGAAGGAGGGCACGTCAGGCCTGTAAATATGGAGATAAGTGGAACTCTATGCTCTCTGCCATCCCTGTAAGGGACCTGACGTGTTCGTTTCAGAATAATAATCATTGATGCTAAGTTGAAACAATTCACGTGACCGTTACTTCCCGCACCCTTAACACAAATAGAAACATACTCATCCACAATCGTTAACTCATCACAGAGCGTTCCTGGTTTTATAATTATGCATTATTCAGTATAACGCACTATCGCCCTTTGTCTCAATTTGCTGCGGTGTTCAGCGTCCCGGTGACATTGGATTAGAGAGGACTGTTGGATAACCAATTTAACCAATAACCAATTTAACCAATAACCAATTTAACCAATAACCAATTTAACCAATAACCAATTTAACCAATAACCAATTTGAACCAACAACCAATTAAACTAATTTAACCCTAAAGAGATAGGCAGATGAGTGTAGTACACTCGCACGTTTCACCAGTTACATTTACGTCCCATCATGGAATACGAGTATGTGGTGAGCCTATTGCCATACTCTACGTGTAAATCCAGATTCCATGCTACTACTATGAATTTCAAGTTGGTAGAATTCAACAGTACCCGACCTGGGATTGAACTTAGGGCCTCCTGATCAGCAATTGCGCTTGCAACCCGTCGACCATAGGGGCGGTCAAGAAGTCAGGCAGATGGAGATGGTGTCATAGCAATGTCAATCAGATATGTTCATTTACGCGATCCACCACGTGACATCTTGTCTTCAATTTGCCCATGCTCATGGAATCACTCTATATAGTGTTAGTTTGTAACAATATGTCCGAAATATAAGAGAATCTTGTTTAAATAGTACATTTCTTTATTCAGTATTTATTTTTGAGCCCTTCCAGTAACGCGATATTAGTAGAAAGCAGACAAGAAGTACTTTAAGTTTATAATCAAACTTGGACTTAAGAGCCTAAAAATAACACTGAATATGTATTTAGTTAAGACTAAATCGTTATAAAATCATGCCTAATAATCTAATTTTGGTCGTATTACCTATTACGTCGATGTCATTAGACCCAATCCACTTGTTAGCCACCGAATAAAACTCTAACAACGCAATTTTGCGGGTCGATCTCTCCTCGCAGTAGTTCCTTTGTTTTCTTATTTATTACTCGAGCAGCGAACGTGCTGAACACGAATTTGTTTTCATAATATTTCTAGCGAGCGCCGCTTCGGCGTTGTGTGTTCACAGTGCACAAATAAAATGGGACCTTAAATTGTTACAGCGAAGCTTCAAAGTCGAATGTCCCGCCAATGTATGTGTACTATTGTCTATTTATTTCCTTTATTGCGACATTTTATAATATTCTACGTTGCTAGATAAGACGCCAGACGCTTTTCCGTTTCCCAACAAGTTCTTTTTGAAAGTTATATTATGAAGACATCGGAGTTTTGCCAAGCAATTATATATGTAGATTTATATATAAAAAAAGAACATTTACAAGTGCCCTAAAATAGGTCATTCGTAATTGAGAAAAATAATGTAACCCTAATATTATTATTATATCCTTAGGCAAAGTCCCTTAAGGGTTAGACAAAGAGCACGGAGTGACATATTGTCACTCCGTGCTCTCTGTCATCCGAGTTCATGATATTACAGTAGTACGTACTAATATATGGGCTGTTGTTATTTTTTTCAAAACCTTGGGTGAAGAACGTCGAAGAAAGAAGAAGAAAAAGTGGTCATTTGTAGCGAGGGCTGAACCTCTCATGACAGTTGAATCAGGTAATGGACCGGGAATTGTTATGCAATAGTTTCGGGATCTCATTTGCTGAATCTAGTATAGGTAACAGTCCCAACAACAACAAAGTAAACAGGAGAGAATGACAGCTTTTTGTTGTAAATCAAGAGTAAAACTATTATTTCTGACATCATTCAAAGAAAACAAAATAATTGCAATAGAAATGAGATGAAACAAACATAATCATAAGATGAAGAAAATATAAATAACACACTGAAGACGTAAAATACATTTGAAATAATTCACACGTGATTGGCTGTTGGTTTGTAATTATTTAACTCACCAGGGCTCCTCGGGTTCGAATTTCCGATATGCATCTGATGATTTTATGTGCATTTTTCATTTAATATACCTCGTTGCCTGAATGAATGTCTGAAGTCACTTTTTAATGCACATAAAATTAATCAAACTGAACTTGACCAGAGCAGCAGGCTTATGGCCTTAAGAAATTATTATGAGAGGTGATCAGTACCCAGCCCTGGACAGATGTAGGAGTTGACGAGAGGATGAACAAAAACTCTTTCATCACCGCACGTAAATTCATTGTCATTATACCGTCACCCCAAGTTCCCAACGGGGTAGACAGAGAATACCAAGTACCGAACATCTCAATGATAATTCAAATAAAATAACCTTGTTCCTTCTTATTAATGCAATTAACAAAATATTGGCATCATACACTCATAATAATTTACATTGCCCACTATTTCAAAGCCGTGCTATGAAGGATCATTAATAAAAAACTATAACACGATAAAAGTTATTAAAGCAATATTTTTCTTAGCCGCGCCAATACCTATCACCAATAACCCATTAGTAACATATTGTTCATAAATATAACACAATCTTAATCTTTTGAAAACAAGAGAAAATAATTAAAGCAACCAACGACGGTCGCGCGGTGGAAATTCCCTATAAATCGCACGGAAATTACAGCCAGTTGAGTGTCGCCATATATCAAAAATCTTATTAAAAAATTATGCACGATTTACAGTAGGTAGGTAGATTGGTGATTTAAATTGAGCTTCAAATTGAGTTCACGAAAACAACTTAATATTAATAGGATTTTTTTTTGAAACTGCAATGTTTCGCTATTCGTACATTACTTACGACACATTTTTACTTTAATCGTAGCTGAATAAACATAACGATGACGACATCACTCCGGCCACAGCTGTACAGGCCATAAAAACGTTTAACAAAGCACTCAAATCACACATCAAACAGTATTTTTGGCTAGTCCTCGTAGCCTTGTCAAAGATCGTGGTCGACATAAATGATTAAGGATTAAATTCCGCTAAACAAACTTTACAAGGTAAATGCTCTTGCTGAGGTAGATAAGGGCGCCGGAAATTGGCACGGAGTGGGCATTGCCAGTGGCGCGGGAATGGGTGATGGATCGTCGGCTCGCATGACCGGCTGATTGTTACTTCAAGTTCGTTCGCCGTCGGTTGCGATCGCGTGCCAGCACGGTGCCACTTTTATAACTAATTCGTACCGTCCATTTTATTGTGACACCCCAAATGAGCCGTTGGATTTGGTGGATGATTCAGCTGTTCAGACTTTGTTAATATATTTTCATTTATATTAGTGAAATGTTAGACGTTATAAGCATTAACATTCATTTAATTCGTATTAGTAAAGCAAAATTACTTTATATTGTATCAATCACTGTTATTTCATAATTTTTATTTTAAATTTTGTTTACGATGTAAATATAAATGATGGTTCAATTGTTTATTATGAATGATATTTTTTTTTATAATTACCATTGCAACTTGGAAATAAGATAAACCTTATAATGTTTAATCCGACCCGGGAATTAAACCCCACAGTTTTAATGATCTTACGCGTGTGCTAGCAGTAGACCAATAGGACAGTCAATATTATTATCTAATAGTGGAAATGCATGACATTGACTTCCGATGTTAATTTCAGAGTTTTCAGGTAGGCATTGCGCTGCTCATAAATGGTGAGCTCCAAATATTGTTGAAATTTTTATTATTGAATTTTTCATTTGTGCCTCCGTAATAACAAATAAATCCGATTCTAGTGAAGTAATACTTTAGCGAAGTAAATGAAATATTTTATGAGTGCGAAATTTATTTTAATAAAGTATACAGTCATGTTTTTCATAATTCACGGAAACTCCGTATTCATGCTGATGTTTTAAATTCGATTCACAAAATGTTGAATCACGATAAGTACGCGCTAGTTCTTGTCTGTAGGAACAAAGCCTATAGTTAGTGCTGTATATATTTGCTCTGAACACTATGAAACATACAAACATATGTACATATACATTATGTATAAAAATATGTAATCACATATACAGACATATGTATGTGTATGTGTTCAATACATAACTTTTTATGCTACAGATTACTGATTATAAAGGGGACAGCGTCTGACTATTTTGAAATGGCGAATATCTCGGAGTCTGCATATGTGCCCGGTGTATGGCAATAGTCTCACCATCTATTCCATAGTGGGACGTAAACGTAATTAGTGAAACGTGGGAGTGTAATATACTCCTCTGCCTATTTGAGACATTTAAATGTGTATATGGACACATAAATATGAACACACGTATGTATAAACAGAGAAAATATTAGTTCATTTTCGGTAAATAAATGGCTTTATTTAATTATTTTGTTTTCAGAATTAGGGTAGACACTACAACGTTAGAAAAGCTAACAAGGTTAAATTGGACATGAATTTCTTTTGTTTGGTCTATTTATTCTACAATCCCTATTATTTAAAATTTAATTCAAAATTTTCATTTTGCGCCCATAATAAATCAATGTTGCCTGTCGCCGATGGATTTTCACGTTTAAAAGCAAAGAGCACCGACAAAATTGTATAAAAAAAAAATTGTGCTTAAATTTCATTTTAAACTGTACAAAATAACTAGAATAATATTGAAAACTCTAAATCAAGCCGTGTCCTTGTTTATAATTTCCGAGTAGGTATTTCAATAGCGGCGTATTTATAGAATAGTTGAGCTTGTGTTAAAAAATTTCATAATGTTCTCTCTAAAGGGGCAGTAAACACGGGGATGCTGGAATACGTTTCATCGGTCAGTTTACACGATCATACCGCGCCACTGATCACCGCCCTCGATACGACTGGTTATCACTTCGCGTGTTTAACTTTGTGATATACATATATGTATGTAGTCGTTTTGATATGACATTATTATTATATCATCACGCCGTCCTTCACGGGGTAGGCAGAGGCAGCGGAGTGATAAATATCCCCATACTTAAAGGCGTAACGTTCTTATTATGCGGTATTGTCTAATTTAATATACCTATAGTTTTTTTACAGAGTATTTAGCTTTACCTACAGGAAAATGTATATTCATATAACATGTACCTACATGGCCATTATTGACGCCATTATCGTTCAACTACTGGGTGTGATCCCTTCAGAATGTGAAGGGTTAAGGCCTTAGTCACCCACGCTGGCCAATCAGCGACTAAATCTACTAGCAACTCTACCAACTGGTTAGTTTAATCGCTTGTTCGAATAAAGCATTATATCTTGTGAAGTAGAATACCTCGTCCAAATCACCGATATACAATATTAAAACTTAGCAAGATTACTTTATGTATGTAGGTAGGTAGGTAAGTAGGTAGATAGGTAGGTAGGTAGGTAGTGGATGGTTTTCATTACAGTGTGCCGGCTACCTTCTGAATGCACTCGACTGGCTGACGCGCGTATCGGCCGACACGATTATGCCGCATGGGCGAGTTTTATTTCATAGGATGTGCTGTGTTTGTTGGTTGATCTCATTGGTTTTACGATAACAACGTTTATGAACGGAAATCATTAGCCAACTACATACATACCTATACGATGCTCGGTTTTTTTACAAATAAAACAATCATCAACATAAACGAGAGCTATAATTTGAGAATTCATCAACTCATAAATCTTCTGTATTGAATATAACTTTAAGAGTTTTACTGCCTCGTTGACCGGGTGGTTGCAAGTCCGACTGATAAGCCAGAGATCCTGGGTTCAAATCCCGTGTCAGGTACTATTGGCATTTTTAATGTGTATTAGTGGCTAGGAGTCTGGGTTTGTGGGACGGAAACGTAACTGGTGAAATATGGGAGTGTACTGCACTGACACACCCTTTGGGAATTACAGACATGATGGTACGTGGATGTTACGTAATAAGACTTAATTGTTAGAAATGACTGTCCTTTATAATAAGGTACATGGCAAATTGGCTGACAGTGGACTACATGGATAGTGGTAATTGTAGCAATGTTAAACGAAAACACACCACCTGGTAGCCAGTCTGAATATTTTCCAAATTTATAAGGAAAACTCTCCGAGAATTTGTTTAGATTTTATGACCAATATGACATCGATAAACAGGTAGACAAGGGATCATAATTATACATTTGACCTAAAATTTGGCATTGTTGATGTACTCGTATATAAAAATCAGTTCCTAACTTTGCATCTCGATTATGAATTATTTTATAAAATATAATTAGACGTGAAGTTTAGTATTGATGTTACCGATTATTTTGGTATCTCCCCAAAACGTACGCCAAGACCCAAAGAAAACAAAATCACATATTCCTCGGGCAAGCTTGCCAGATTATTACTCGCCTCTTGTATTATTCATAGTCGTCCGTATGTATTATAGTTGCAATATATCAAGATGACTATTCGTTTCTTGTAATAGTGTGGACGAAAATACGTTATTTGTCATATTTAGTGCACTGTGGACATAAACATGTATCAGCGTATGTTATGAAAGGGGAAGAACTTTTTGTATACAACTACGACATATGTATGTTATTTAATGTAACAAATTTAATTTTTTAAGTTATTTTCTTTAGTTAAGTTTTTTATGTTAAGAGATACGACAGTGTGTTTAATGCTTTATATGTACTTCTTTCAGTTAACCCTATGTATATATGAACGGAAGTACATATATACATAGACATATATTATATACCTATGTACTCAAATTCAAATTCAAATATCATTTATTCAAAATTGGTCAATTACAACACTTTTTACACGTCAAAATGTAACTACCACTTTACCATATATGCATATTATGTTATAGATAGAAACATGCATGGTTGATATTTATGCATATATTATTACATAATAATTATTAAACCCTCGCGCCCAGATCTCTTACGTTTAGACATAGAGCACCGAGTGTCAAATTCCTATCCTTACAGATCTGAACTGATTCTCTACTTCATTAATTTATTATTATAATATGATCAATTATCATTCCTTTTTCGCTACACTGTGGGACAAGGTTCTCCTGTCAGAATAACAGGGTTCAGTCCAAACTTATTAAGAGTATGTAATAAGAAAGATAAATAGGTAAGTACTTTTAAAAAAATTGCTTTGACGAAACCTCAAAATACCTCTAGCTACTCGTATCTGGCTGAATATTGTTTTGTAAATATTGACAATTAACATAGGCTCCGCTATTATAACATTAACATAGAAATAATAACAATAATAATCACAATAAGTTGGACCTTTCGTTCAAACAGCGGGTTGCTTGCGGACTTGGTTTAATTCCCTGCGGAGATACAAATTTGTCTGTCTGAACTGTTGTCAGATGAGTTTATTTTGACATGGGTCTGATGTCTTTATCTCAGAACATTGTTGCTATCTTCCCGGGCATGAATATTAGAGCGGTATTTTTTAAACTTGTAAATTGTTATATCATGACGCTAGATCCCCTTAAGGGGTAGGTAGAGAGCACAGTGTATCAAATTGCTATGCTATCTGCTTTATATATATTCCACAATGGAACGTTAACGTAACGTGTAATGTGGAAGCATATTACACTGTTCTGCCTACTTCTTCGGGGATTATAGGCGTGATGTTACGATGTTACGTTGAATAAAATCAAAAGTCACACTAATGAGTATACTACAGTAAGCTATAATGGCAGTTTAACTGAACTAACTATAAGTCTCACGCTAAATGCACATTAAAGTGGTTAGAACATTATACATTTTAAAATTAACCTTAATGTTATTGCAAGCTATGAAGACTTCATGTTTGTTTTTATAACTCACTATATATAATTTTATCCTTACTGTGTCATTGATGATTATATATCACTCGTTGAGATGAGCAGATTTTAATTCTAAGTTCATTAAAACTAGCTAAATATGATTTGTCACATTTTATACTTTTAAATAATTGGAGGTAGGAAAAGGAGTGTAGGAAAAGCACATCAAATAGGATAGAGATATTTGGCGGGGTTAACCAGTAAGAGACCTTGCTTGACGATTTAATAACAATAATTGTTACGGATAACTCTCCAACGTTTTGAATTCCATATATTTCTTTATCGTTGCAGCGTATAGTTTACGAGTAATAGCATTAAAGCAGTATTATTGACCATCATGTTATCAATGGTATGCAATGTACATATATTAAATCGCTGCTTAATAGTTGAATGAACATTGCAACGTAAGATATATTACGAACGACCAGGTACCCCATAATTTTTAATGCAATCAATATTGATAAGACTGCATTTGTAGAAATGGAAGTAATATGTTTCCTCTAATAATTGTGGGTTGCAAAAGAATTTTTAAAAGAAATACTTGTATTTGAACACATCAATATGTGCTCATTTCACCCAAAAAATAGGAAAAACCTAGTTAAAAATATGCTTATTGACAGTTGTAAAACTGCACAAATAAATTGATCCATACATATTGATACATGAAATGATACTTATAAAGCATACCTTTTTACAATTAAACCTAAAAATATCATGCAATTTATTTTGTTGGAATCGAATCCACAATCCTCGACTCAATCGTCATGTTCACTAACCTTTGAACCAAAGGACCAATAAAATTATATTTCTTCTATGTAATAAAAAAATAATAGTTATAGATCACCTGTTAATTTGGAAACGGGTAGAGTTTCGTAATTAATTCACTACTGGATTATACTCTATTCATATTCATAAAACATTTGTGTTTTCACTAACCGCAGATGTAGAGCTAATTTGTAGAATCAGCCTTACGAATAGAAATATTGGGATCTAATTTAAAAGCATAATACTTGGCTCTCTATAATTATTTTTGTAATAGTATGCAAATATTATACCAAAACAATAGACGTATAAAATAAAAATAAAACAATGATTGAAAATTTAGAAAATAAGTTTTAATCTTTAGTCAAGAGAATTCAAAGAGGGGAAGATTCGCAGTGAAGATATTTTTTTATAAACGATAATGATGTAACTCAATTCCGTCTAATCTTTTATCCTTCTATATATAATAATACAATAATATAAATAAAAATAAATGAATAAATGTGTTGTTAAAGGCAAAACGCGAGAACGGCTGAACCGATTAGGCTGATTTCTTTCTTGTTGTGTTTGATGAAATCGGAGGAAGGTTTTTATACAGAGAAAAACCTTCAAAAATAGGAGGAAAATAGTATAAAAAAAACAATTTTATTTTCTCATAGAAAAAGTTTGTATCTGTCAAATTGGGTGCAATCAAAAATTAACCGTCATTATCATCCACACGTAATTCGCGTAGAACTCTGCCGCGCCGAGCAACAGCTCCGCGTAAAGTTCCGCCGCGCCTAAGAGGTTAAGCAAAGAAGATAGATGGTCTACCTATGGAATATTAAAAACCCGTAGCATGCTCATTTCATTGTTTGGTCTGCCATTTAATACCTTTTTAATTTATTTCTATTTCTATTATTTTAATATCACGACATACATTTTTTAACTCGACATATCTTCGAAAGTTTTGAACGCACCATTCATATTTGATAGTAAACATTATGTATATGTCATATTCACCATTTTTTGTAATTAATATGATAATAACGATATATAATAATAACAGTATATAATATTAACAGTAAATAATCATAATAGTGCATAATATTAAGAGTATATCATGATAACAGTATATAATAATAACGGTATATAATAAAAACAATATATAATGATAACAGCACACAATAATTACTGCATGTAATAATAACAGCACATCAAAATAACAGCATATAACAATAACGGTATGTAATAATAACAAATCATAATAATAATATTACATTGTAATAACAGTATATGTATATAAGAAACAGCATATAAAAATAACCGTATCTAACAGTAAGTATATAATTATAATATATATTTAGCAGCAATATATAGCAGTATAAAATAATATATATGACCGGTACTTGCATTCCTATCTTATACGATTTGAACAACATATACATACTTATACTTATAATATACTTTCATTATATTAAATCTCTTTAAATTAAACATAGACAGACAATCAAATGATGTGGTAATTTAAAAATCGGTCACGTATAAGAGTTATAAATTTAACAATTCCTCATACTTAATGGAGATACCGCTGCGCTGTTCTCAAAGACGTAGCTACTACGTAGTGCTACGGCCCGTAGCCGCGCGATAAAGGTGGGCGTGGCCAACCGCGCTGTTATCGTGCCGACTCACCGTTCAGTTCCATCAGTTAAACGGTGATATATTGGCTCGTGTTTATCTAATAGGTGTTCTGGTTGGTTTTCTCGATTGATGTTCCTCAAAACTATGCATCGTGAGCTTTCGGTGAACCGAATTGTCGATGTCTTTACGTACCTGAGACGTTTCTTTTAAGTTTATAACTCTCATGCTACATGTTCGCTGATTTCGGAGACTTCGGGTTGAACGTTGTTACTATTAATACTTTTATTGTTACTCTTTTGGATGTAGATCAGCTCTGATTGAGAACTGTTAAGGCCATTGTTTTCCACGTTGGCCAACTGGGGATTGGTAGGCCATGTGAATAATATTTTCGAAAACTCTAAAGCATGCTAAAACTCACCTTAATCGTTATAGCAAGTGATATTTTAATCTTAAAACGCACCATCTTTAAACTTAACCCAGGTGCTTTGATTACCTATATAACGTCGTTTTATTATAGATGAGGTAAGAGATGTCTTATTATATATTAAAGTTATAATGAATAATAAAATTAAAATAATAAAATCATACGTAGGTACCACAGTGGCATCATCCTATGATTACTAGAAATTCTTAATTAAAAACGAATTTCAAGAATTGCCGGGTGAGTCAGTCCCAAGAGTTTTATCCAATTACAAAAATATACACACCTCAAAAATCACAATCTCCGCTGCATTTATATAATGACGGTGCGTGTTAAAAATAAAAAGCTTCTAATTGGATTGAAAAGTAATAATACTTGTTCATTTTGAGCTGAAATAGAAAAAAAAAACAAACGAACACCTTGGAATAAAATTTTTTAATGCATCGAATGGCTACTCTTATCTAAAAGAAGAATTAGAGTTAAAGGGGAGTTAGGTAGAAAAGTCATAATAATAATAATATACTCAACGTTACGTTTTTTTTAGATAGAAAAGTCATAATAATAATAATAATAATATACTCAACGCTGACATCGGAACATAGCTTAATCAGTTCTTTTTTATTTTTTATTTTATACTTACTACGTAATCACGCCAGATGTGTTACGGGGCCAGCAGAAAACAGCGAATACCTACTAAAAATATGTATATATCGTTACAGAACTGTCATGCTTCTTTTAGAGTCATCAATGTTCTCATACATAGGCGCCAGTGTCGGAGATTTTTGGCACTTTCGTCAGCTATCTGATACTTTTGTCTGACCCATTTGGTCAAGATAGGCGTTATTGGTCTTCTACGGCGCCAGCATTTAACAATATTCGCATTGTGTAAATGTTTCGTCATTAATTCATCTGTCATTGTTTCTTTACGGTCAAAGCGCCTTGGAATATAATTCCATTAAAAGCATCAAAAATGCAACATACGACGTACACTTGGCATTTATTCAAGTGCCGTTGTATATTATTTCGAACAGAAATGCAGCATTGCAGTTTGTTTCCAGTGTGTTTAATAAAAATGTATGATGCGAAATATTTGGAATTCCCTGCTACAACGTCTCACTTTACCTAATATTTAAGTAGATAACCACGCGCCTTTTTGAGATGCTATGGATTAGTTACAATTTGAATTTCATACTAATAAAATTAATTTAAATAAATAGGTTTATTACTATTATTATGAGAGAGTCAGAAGTCTACGAAAACGCGATGTGTAGAATAAACGGGCGAGGTCTATAAGAATGGACATATATTGCAGTCGTTGCTAATAATGCTAACCTACCCCGTGGAGGACATGGTGTGAAGATATTTATGTATGTATTATTAATATCCCAGGTAGGTAACACGCAGAAATTCTTGATATCTCTACAAAATACCTTAAAGCAAACCGTTAAAGGTATTATGTCGTTTCGCAACTAAACCTGTTTGTCAGTTGAAGCAATATAATTTGTCAACATAAACATAATTCACGAAGTGAACAAAGGTTTTACCTAGCATACTTAAATATAATATATAAGGTAAAAAAAAATATTCCTGATATTAATTCAACGCTGTTTACTTTACGAGTCTAGTCAAATGAGTTATGATAATAGCATGCTTTGTTTCAAAGAACATGGAAACTTCAACATGGAATATTTGCTCGCACCCTATCAAGGCTGTAATTATTTTCTATGTATGCAAATTACTTCATTGTTATTAAGCGCACCCCTGATAATAACGGCCATAAAAGTTAACTCGAGTCGCGCTATTACGTTAAGCTTTTCCAATGAAAAAATGAAATTGAAAATTCCAAGCTACGATGTTTCTCGTGTTGTGTGTACAGTAGCACATTTTCGACTAAAATTGAAGTTCGTTGTCAGTCGTACGGCTATCCCTAAGGACTAGTAGAGTTTCGAATATTAATATTTTATCTGCAATATTTTTTTTATTTTTTAATCTGTGTCATACGTGATTCATTTTTTGATGTTCATAAATTGCCCCATCGTTTCGCTTTGAGATAATTTTGGCAATATTTTTGCGATATTTTAGGCCCGATACTGGTTGATGGGGGAGTCTCTGAAATTCAGTCATGTGTATGAAAAGAGTGCTGAATGTAAACGCTGCTAGGTCTGTAAGGGTAGTGATGTTAGGTACTTTATGCTCTCTGCTTACCTCGTAATAGCCTTGCGTGATGATATATAATGTAGATATTATCACACTTCAATAATCAGTATCAATATTAATAGATACTTTTACTACCATTTGTATGGAGAAGCAAATAATAAATATCTATTATGAGTATACTTATGTGTCTTACACAATACATCTACATATATAAAAATGAATATGGTTGGCCTGGGTGCGTGCGTTACAGAAGACCACTGGTTAGATGTTAATTAAGTCTTAAGTACATATTTTGTTTTTAAGACATTTGACCCGTGTCTAAAAATAAACTTACATTACGCCTGTAATACAACAAAGAGGCAGGCAGAGAAATGTAGACATTCAAAAGTTTCACCAGTTACATTTATTGTCATTATGGAATCGGTGGTAGGTCTACTGTAATACACCAGTCATATATGCAGCCTCCGAATCACTACTAGAAAATTTAAGTTAGGAAAGTCAACTAAGGAAGTCAACTAGGAAAGACACGGGATTTGAACCCAGCATGTCTCGGTGGGTCGTGCTTACAACTACTCAACCAACGAGATCGTCGTCAAGTCAGTCGCTATGGATTATCAACATAAAAGTCAGATCTCTTGAAATTCTCATTATATTTTTATCTGTTAGCCAGGAAAATGTTTTCAGTTCATTATTCGGCCATCAAATGCTGGGTAAATCTCGATTCTGCACCATTACCATATAAAATTATAGCTTGTAATCAAATCGCCTATATTTTCTTGTGTTATTTATGATGTTTGTTGACTTTTGCAAACAATATTGTGAAATTTGCATTACAGCGGCTAAGGAAAGGCGGGGCAAGGGCTCGTCATTAATAATAGAGCGCAAAGTTAGAGGGCGTTTCCACCCTATAGACGGGGTTAACAACCCTTGTTAAACACTATGGAATAGGGCTGTGGAAGAGGAAAAGCTTTTGATATAGCGATAAAAATTAAAGAACAATAAGTAATATACTTGATATCCAAAATATAAGATTGCTATAAAGTATATTAAAGTATATATATGATATATAATATTTTTTATCTCTTATATAGTAAAAGTATTTCAAGTATGTAATAATTATAATAATTTCAGTTGTATTTTTCCTAATACTTGCATGATCATCTTAATTCGTTTCATATGTTTGTGATTAATCAATTAAATGTCATGTTTGTGATTAATGAATTAAAATTAATACAACCTAAGCTTCACTTCACTTCATCCTTCATCCTTGGTGCGGTCGTTGTGACAGCTGTCACATAGATTACAGATAACATTGAAACTCTGCTGTTCCGTTGGTGTTATAAAGAGACAAGTTGTCACCTGTGAAAACGCATTTCTTAATAAATAAATATCTTTGGATGTCTCAACATGCGGCCATGTGATCCTAAAGTAAGTGGTGGCTTTGTTATGGCATAGCTGATAAATATACACTCAGAGACAGAACAAATACTTGTGCTCATTACTCATATATTTGTCCTGGGCGCCAATTGAACCCACGACCACTGGGTCAGTAGTCAGATTCACTGACCATCGCACCTACGAGACGGTTAAAATCTTACATTACATATATCCAATTATTACTTTACAAGTTTTTCTTTATAATTTTTTTCACTGTTGGGCTTCAAGTTTTGTATTCCAGCTGCTGTATTCGTGTGTATTTGTTCAAATCCTTCCCACTGAAATGATGTTGAAGAAATTATGTTAACTGCGCGACAACCCTAGTATCATCAATTCAAACTACTTTTATTTTACGCTACAATGACTAGTACACATTTATATTTCCTTATTGCTTTGGAGGAATAAATTATTTGTTTTGTGTTATAAAACTGAGCGTCGAGAACTTTCCTTTCACGAAAAATGGGCTCGCTAATGCGTTTTCTAATAAGTATATCATGAAAGTCTGCTTTTTCAGGCGTGTTTGACTTTGAACACTCGCGAAAGAGTGTAGATGGGGTACTGCAGATAAGAGCTTGAAATAGGGCTCACATTTTTCAAATACCTTGTTGTTTTTTAGTATAGTTACAAAGAGAATTATAAGGGTTTTATTTAAAATTATATAGAAAATTATTTTTTAGGTGGGACGAGTTTCGATAATCTTCTAATTTTACTTTACTGTTTAAATAGAACACACACAAAAACATGTAATTTGGTTAATTGATCACCGAGATGTACTATCGTATAATGTAATAGAATATGTAACATTACATCTTTATTTCCCCGAAGAGACAGGCAGAGGAGTGCAGCACGCTCCAAAGTTCCACGTTCTATGATTAGGAAGTGAGCTAATTATCATACACCAGACACAATGTCCAACACTATACTGCTATTGAAATACGTTTGCCCGACCATAAATCGAACACAGGACCTCTTGATCACTCGCGTTTCCAACCTCTTGAGTCACCTGGCTGTATTCCGAATTTGTTTACGTTCTTACAATGCTGATGAATACTTGTATGACATTGTTGATCGATATTGTTCAAATAAAAGAATTATAGAATTCTCGAACATTTTATATCATTCTAAATACTAAAATGGTTATTATATTTAAAAAAAAAGTAACTTCACGCCTGTAATCCCCGTAGAGGTAGGCAGAGGAATGTGGAACATTCCCAC
>DWFO01001530.1:0-15606 GCA_018246595.1 Mimoniades nurscia nurscia | reverse complement strand
AGTAACTGGTGAAACGTGGGAATGTTCTACATTCCTCTGCCTACCTCTTCGGGGATTACAGGCGTGAAGTTACAAGAGTGAGGTTACGATGTTACGTATCTATTGTAATAGTAATATACATATGTATCTTGAATTAAATCTGAAAAAAAATATTTATTAATAAATTTAATGCTTGTTGCATCGCCTGTCCGTCACGCTTCAATGACGGAATGAGGTTATGCTTACAAAAAAAGTAAGAATATTTTAAATTATTAAAGAAAGAATATGTATTTATGTGTTTACACGTACCTATATATTGCTGGATGAGTTTAGTGGATTATTAGATGACATTAATCATTCGAAATGATTAAAAGAATGGTCGATTCAGACTCGCTTGGGTTAGAACGTTAGAATAAAACGTGTATGGAGAATGTGAATGAATGTCATTTGGCACTCAATACTCTATGCCACCAACCCTGTGAGAGACGACTCAATTACTCAATCACCTCACTAGTTTTAATTGTATACAATTAATTTATTTAAATATACGATATCATATCTATACATTCACAATTTGTGACATTTACTTATTACTAAATTTAATTGCATTAAGAAAAATGTAAAAATACTGAGAATTATTATTAATTTATTTAATCTTTATTGTATAATATTATTAATATGCAAAACAAAGGGCGAACTTAATGCCTAGTGATATTCTCCACCAGTTAAACCTTGAAGAATAGTACACAATATAAAAAAATGGTTTTAGATGCAGTAGAAAATAATTAAAATAATAGTGAGGACCAATAATAGGGATAATGATTTAAACAATTATTAAAATAAAGACCAAATAACTTACAAAAGTGTATATATAATGGTATGGTAATTATATGTATATTAGGATAAATGAAACTATTGTAATAATGAACATCGCTTTCATGCACATAACACAAAAGCTTACAACAAGTATAGCGTTGTTTAGTACATTATAGTTATAAAGTCATAGTATCTTACTATTATACAACATGCCGTTTATATTTTCCAGGTATGAGTTTAAACATTCGTTGTATACGAACATGGATATTCGTTAACACAGATTTATTGGTTGAAATGACATAAGCTATTAATTACACCGTTCGGTCATAAGGCCAACGACAGACTACGCAACCGTATAATCTTACTTTGTATAAATAATTTCTATATTGTTTATTTTATAAGACACTAATAGCTATCTTGGATTTAGCACGTTATATAAATTATGACCAGATTATAATATTAAACTCATGTTATTTAGAGGGCCTCGAATTTCATAAAAGCTTACCGTATTATTTTAATTTTTTTTATTCCAGTACTGGATATTTCTTACAGTATTGATCGGATCTTATACCTTATACAGTTGTAATAACAATAACCAATTTAGTCCTACGGTCCATTAGTTTTACGTACATCGTAATTTACGTGATAAATATTTACGTCATACAAAATGACATATCATAGGTTCGATCTCCGTTTCGTGTACTATTAGGTTTTTCTAATTTGATATTACAGGTAGTACGTGGAATCTAATTACTGCCCGGTACACGGTAATATATTAAATACTTATTTCATAGCAAGAGGTAAAAGTAACTGGTGAAAAGTGGGAGTGCGTTACACTCGTCTGCCTACCTCTTTGAGGAATACAGACGTAATGTTACGTTTATTCATAACTTGCCAAACACGAGTGCAAACGCTTTTATGTTTTAGACTTATTTCATATGACCGTATTTGCTCTTGTAATCTCAAACATGTTATGCCCACTAACAGAGCCAAGTACTCATAATTTGTAGTAACTCTACATAACAAAGTAATATACATATGTGTGTGTGTGTGTGTGTGACAATAAAAATGCACTAACTATGTAACCGAAGCTACAGTGACATCAATTACGATTACCAAATGAGAATACCAATGTCTCTATTCATATTTTCAGTACAAATCTCTATCAATTTTTTCACAGTTGTTATGTGAATTCAATTGTTATATGAAAATTTCAAAATGTTAAGCTCGAAACAAACGGTAAGATTTGGTTACAACTTTTGTGTCTTTTTTTTATAAAGTCTTATTTTCAGTTGCATTTTAATACTAACTGAAATCAAAAGTCACGAAATTGGAACAGCCTTCTACACTTTGTAATGAAATCAAAATCAAATTCATATTATTAAATGTGGTTATACATTGTCTACTGTCATAATTTTCTTGCGTGAAATTGAGTACCTACAATGCGTAGTATAATTTGCCAAGGAAATCGCTAATGTTAGTGATTACACAATAGCACAATGCTAAATCATCCATTCAATCTATTGCCACCTTTAAATTTAATTTGCTTTATAGCAGGTAATGGCGTATATTGCAATATAAGACGTCATAGTGCGAAATTCTCTTAGCTGAGCATTAGTTAATCTCGCATGAAATTATATCTCACTGTCCGATGTATCATATATCATCATTCCTTGAAACAGAAATGAATTTCCTAATTTAAAGGCCTTTGATAGGCCTTTGATATATTTAATACATCCATAGGTTGATATAAAAGTGATTTGGTTATGTCCTTTCACTTAGAAAATATATGTATTTTGTAAATATGTACGAAATAATACTTATCTCTTTCAGAAAAATATACATAGCTAATTAAATAGTTAATTGAACAGAATTAATCGGCATCAAAAACATTCTACAAAATCGCTGTCATAGAACACTCCTGTTTATTTAAACGCCTTTTTAATTTATAAAACAATTTATTCAAAAGTAAACACTACGTTATTGTTTGAATATTATTGTTATCATGACTTGCCTCCAACATAGTTACTTATATACTTTATTTTAACTTCACAACAATCATTTTGGATATTCGATATACCGATCGTATCGCATAGATCATAACAACTCGCGACTACTTCACATTTGTCTGTCTACAAAGATGATTTGTAATAGTTTTTTTTTTGACCGACATACTTGGCAAATGACCCAGTTATAAAATCGATTGTAACGCTGCAAATATCACTCAATACGCATGTATTTCGTTCATTATTCGTTACATAATCTAACACTCGTAGTATTATACAATCTATCCTATTTGTAACACGTAGCATTACATCCGTAATCCCCAAAGAGGCAGGCAGAGGACTGGAGTAAAATCCCATATTTCACCAGTTATATTTACATGCCCTATGGAATAGGTAGTGCGACTGTCGTCATATAATGACCACATATCCAGACTGGATGCCATAACTAGAACGAATTTGTACAAATTAAAATTAACGTCATCAAAACAATACTATATTTTTGGCTTATTCTAATATTTAAATCTTAATCGCAAAAGTATTGATCTTGAAACTGGCTACTATAAAAACGTCAATATTACTTATAGGGATCGCATATAACAGTCAACGGTTCGAAAGTAAAAAAAATAAGATAGTGAAATGAATATATGTTGATTCGATCTCGGATCTTGATTTCATTGTCACTGTCAAGAGAAAGGTTTAATAACTTTTGAGCAGAGCGTGACTCGAAATTGACGTCAATTACGTATTATTCCATTTAAAAGATATTGACACTTATACCAAAAAGATAATACTAGAATACAATAATAAATTAATATATAGTCCTTCACTCTCAACATTAGTCGATATTTTGTGACAGTACAAAATATCATAGATTATGTTAGTACGCAAAAAGCTAAACCGTTTATAGTTTAATATTTATAATTAAAAAGCAAATAAGACCTAGCTCTTTCATTGACTGCAAGTACATCGTTCTAGATCGTTCAGTAAGGTCAGTCTGGCTTGCACGTCAACGTACATACGTGAATATTGGTGCTACTTATAGCGAGATTATGTCCACAATTGCCTAGGCGTCATAAACATTGACCGCGAAGACTATTAAGCAGGCAAATCGGTAGCTAACATGTTACCTACGAAGTGCTCGTACCCTATTTCGCAGTCTTCATGGAGGCGCCCAGTAACTCCATGGCTGAATTACTCGAACACAGCTATTTGTTTTAGGGTAGATATACAAAGTTTCTGGTAGTTACGAAGTTGGTAACATGTCAATTCCCCTTGAAAAGAAAACTTGTTCTAGAATGTCATTTTCTTCTGCATACTACTCATATATTTTTCTTCTTTTACAGGTGCCTTTCGAAGATCGGAGTTGAAGGGTCCATATAACCATGTCACGGGCATAAGTAATGTGTTTAAACGTTTCACCATCTATTGAACAACCGACTCCGACTCCGAGGAGCCTCTGTATTAATTAGTTTATTATTAAATAAGTAGGTATATGTGCGATGAAAAGCCTCAGTGACGAGATATATGTATATAATATATACATATATACAATGCACTAAAAATAATTTAATTGCACACCACGTAGACACACACATAAACAAAAAAAATAAAATAAAATTCTATCAATACAGTTTAACAGAAGGACCTTGGAGGTCCTGAGTTTAAATCCCGGGTCAGATAAAACTGGAGTTTCCCTAATTAGATTTTCTAGTAGTGGCTCGGAGTCTGGATATGTGCCCGGTGTATGGCAATAGGCTCACCACCTATTCCATAGTGGGACATATGTATACGTAGCTGAAGCATGAAAGTAAACTACACTAGTCTGCCTACCTCTTCGGGAATTACAGGCGTTATGTTACGTACATAGTTTAATGTACATCTAATATGGACATGTATGTCATTTTAAGATAAACCACAAGAAGTAAATATTTTGTTAAAATAAACGATGTTTATTAACTTTACTTAAAATAATATTTCACGCCTTATAAAATATTTATTTACCGTTGAATAAATTATGAAATGATCACTTGACATGAATAAATATTCGCATCTAAAATTTGAATATGCATCGATAGTGCGGAAACAAAGCCAGTAGCGTATATTCTCAATTTTATATACATATTTATAAGGCCTCTCATACTTTGAAAATAAATACATGTCGTAACATATTCTTGTATAGTATTGAACTACTGATACTAGCAAAGTTGATCAGATTAGGATGTTTCCTAATTCAAAAATGTGCTACAATCAATGAATTTCTTACTAAAAATGGCAAATATAATATTTGTTGGCACATGAAATATCCAAGAACGGTTAAACGTCATCATAAGGTACATATTACATATTGATATAAATATAGATCTCTTGAAAGAGACAAGCCCGCAGGCATCGGTCACGAGCGACCCACCTCTACCTCTACCTACCTCTACCTCTACCTACCTCTACCTACCTGTACCTCTACGTCTACCTCTACCTACCTCTACCTACCCCTACCTCTACCTACCTCTACCTACCCCTACCTCTACCTACCTCTACCGCTACCTACCTCTACCTACCTTTTACCTCTACCACTACTACCGTCTACCTCTCATAAATAACGCTACTAACCTCTAACAGGACTGTATTAATAACACTGTTTTACTAACAAACTATTCGTGAATAATTACTGAAGAGTGTCCGAATTTTACAAACGAATTCCGTTACCATAGCTATGACGCACACCACGAATCGTGCGGCGACCGTTAGCGTACGAGTTTTCACTTTTATTCACAGATGAGCCATCTCTGGCTGCTTAGCATGCATGAATTCGGGTGTAATAACCGAAGACATGTTTTCATTGCATTATTTATGAGTTCGTGTGTTCCAGCGATCTCACTAAACCGTCACACGATCAAATCTTGCCAGCGCGGTTGCAATTTTATTGCGTAATGGAAGATATTTACGTAGAACTCGCTACAAGCAGTCGTCGTTTAAATTATTTTATGTTCTCTCGGCAATTGTTATAGCAATTTAAAATACATTTAGCTAAGTTTTGTTTCAGTTCATTGTGTGATAGTTGCGTGTAAATTAATTAATTATAATCGCCTTGTATCTAATGTATAGCGGATTACACAAAGGAACATCTCTTTGCAAATATAATGAACATTTTCATATTTATCAATTCATTTACTAAGACCGCTGAATGCTGCTTCCGCTTATTATGTGCGCGTTTATGTGTATAGACACGAATAAATTAATTGTGCAAAACAAGACGGTACTAAATAAATAATTATTACAACACAAACATGTAGGTAATTATATATTTTGGCTGTAATTTTCGTTGAACATTTTAATATTGTCATTTTATATTATATGCCGCTTTCATTTGTTTGCCTTTCGGAATAACATTGAAATCGAAAATATAAAATAATCTAGAATACACCCCAGTCGAGTATCATGTACAAGTGTCGGTATCCTGTTAAAATGCAAATGAATAAGTTGCTATTAGGGTAGAGTTTAACCATGTAAATTACGCAATAGCAAAGCTGAGTTGCTAATAAAAGTACCTTCCACTCTCCTTATTTGGTTAATTGTCGTAAATTGTGCATAGGGTTTTCGGCAATACATTATATTTATTATTATTGTTAGTATTCTAAAATAATAACAATAATAATAAGCCAGCTTTGGTATTTATTTTTGCAAAATACCAACTAAACCTACATAGAAGCGCTAGAATTTGTAACAAGTTAACAGAAATGAATATTTACATTACTGGTTCTGTCCGATCTAATCCTTCTTTTGCTACGTTAGTCAATAACAAATAAATATAAAATGAAATTTATTTAGAATATAACAGTTTCTGGTGCATTTATAATGATTGTAATTCAGGCCGCAATTCTAGCCCGAAAGCTAGAATGCTCACAAATTAGAACAGATGCTAATCGGGAAAAAATCACGACAAGATCTTTATCACATCTAAATTTGCAAAAAGGCAATTGAACAAACCTTAATAGAAATATATATACTAAATTATGTGAAGAGACCTTTATCTTCAGACCTAATACATAAAATATAAACCAATGTTTATGTTCATAAACCAGTGTCAACATCGTGAACCAAACCTCATGAACGTGTATTAGTAAGCAAATGAACAGGAAAAAGTGAAAATCGTTAGTACACAGCCTGTCCAGCTAGTAAACTCGGTTTCAATAGCCGATCCGCAAGAGAAAATAGCATTATCCGCTTCTGAATATTGCTATACAAAGTTTCCTTAATAAATCAATATAACATGCAACTGGTTCGATACTAACCACAGATACATTTCCGTTACTCCGCCTTTATTATATTCAAAGGCGCGTAAAACTGACAATTAGATAGCACTTTGTCTAATTGTAAGAGATTAAATTAGAACACCTCAAGGTACGAGTAGCTGATGATTGCGTGATTGCATTTCCACTCGGCGTGAACCCGCCAGCATTTAAATTATTGATAGGTAAGATGTGTGCTGTGTCTTCTGGAAGTTTTAAGTCTCTAGCCCACCACTAGGAGTTTTCGAGTTATAAAAACTTTTAAATTATTATATAAATGATGATAAATACTCCGGCGAGCCGAATTACACGTGAAAGATCTGTCTGTGTAAACTTTTCTAAAAAAATATGAATTGGACATGAATATGAACTGTCATCAATTCACAATTCCAAGTTTACCATTTGCTGAAAATTAAGTTAAGTTGGGTTGGGTTTTCTTCTCTAATTGTTTTGGCTTGGGTTGGGTTTATTTCAATTGTCTTTGGTTGGCTTAGGTAAGATTAGTCGATATGAGATCATTCCAACTGCGCATCCATATTCAGATGGACATAGATTGAGTCATTATTGTAAGACACACACATGTATGTCAGCAACGTTTATGAAATAATTAATTTATTCATACTCATAAATTTCATTTACACATGGCACTGTGGTAGTTTGTAATTATCTTTATGTTATTATTAAAGTGCCAGCGACCTGCGGAAAAACTACCCCGAAGTACATACATAGTAAAGAATATTTTATCAAACCTAAGCTAAGAAATTTAATAATTATCTAATCCAATACATGGCCTGTATTATTCACTCCACTGGATATTTGTCCTGTTTGGTATTAACGATTTATCTTGATCTCAATGCAACAAGTGGCCCATTATTGTAATAAAATGTCGATAACGTTTACTAATGCGTTAAAATTACCACTTTAGCGACTGGTATTAATCGTTATTTATTGAAAATGAAAGCATATAAACATGCAGATTATTGTTGTTTTATAGTTACTGTAACAGCCCCAGAGGGCAACAGTTATACAAGATGAAAACTAAAGATATGCAGTGAGAGAATCTAAATGATTAAATTTCCGGGAAAATGTTAGTAGGAATACACCTTCACAAATTAATGGTGTATTAGCGATCTAGATTATTTAATGTTTTTTATAATTCCTCTGCTAAACAGGTCTGTTTAATAATGTAATGTAATTCAACTGTTATTGACTAGCGGCTAATTAAACATCACGTCATTAACATTTCGGAATTTACATGAATTGAATTTTTTTTCATACAATACTAAGTATACCTAATAACACAATTCCTAAACCTATAAAATCGCTAAGACTAAATCATTGATATCATTAAAATTACCCCCATTAAAACTAATAGCATGTGGGATCCTATACAAAAAAACGTAACTTCGCGCCTGTAATACCCGAAGAGGTAGGCAGAGGAATGCAGAACACTCCCACGTTTCACCGGTTACATATATAAATCCGGATCCTATACAATATCAAATAAATAATGTGTTCGTTGAATTAAATACCCATTTTAACTCATTAATAATATTTTTAACATTTATAATCTGCTATAAAACATACTCAGCTTTCCAGGTAACATTATACAAAAATAATGGAAACCAAAACAGAGCAGCCTTTATTAATAGTACAGTACGCCATCTAACGGCATAACTAAATACTTCAACAATAGCGAGATTTGTTTCAAAAAGCTCTCATATCATTCCAAATTAAGAGACTATAACGCCATCTATGATAATATAGTATACCACCATATAATCCAACTATACAAGCGAATGCATTCCCAATGATACATAATTATACGGTGAAACAGCATTTCATTCACGTAATATGATTTAAATTACTGAATATGTTCATAGATGGCGGTGATTGGTTATTGGCCTAGTGTCCCAATGGACATGACCTTTACCACTCAGTCTGGGATTGCGGGTTCAATTCCCATCCAGGACTAATAATTGTGGGATTAATATGCAAATATGTACTGATACCAAATGATGTTTGCATGACTAGTCTATTAACTATGTGGTCACCATTGCACAGGTTCTGCGTAGCTTAGTTTTTAGATCGGTTTTGTTAAAAGTACATTTATAAATATAAGTTCTTACTAAAATAAAAATCTTAGTAATTTAATGCAATATATGTCCGTAAAATTGTACGTTAATTACGTTTTTTGTTATGTATGTGGACAACTTTTAACTACCAAACTTATTTCTACAAAGCATGGTCTTCAAACTTGTATTTAATTATGCTCCTGAGTTATGCGGGTTCTTGCTGTCTTCTTAGGGTCAGTCTTTCATCAACCAGACAATCTAAGCGGAGTTGAATTGGACGTTGGACGGAATGTATTTAGGTTAAATAAGACAGCTTTCGCACTTCGGTCTTCTTTGTTAAATTCTTCAATGCCTAACGTTTATCAAAGTAAAATATGAAAAACCTATGCCCTAATCAACTATACATTCCACCACCCCAGGCAGAGAAAGGTTTCTCCACTTTAAATTGAATGTCTGGCTACGGTTTGTAAAGTAACTGACATTACTAGTTCGATTCCTACAGTTCTGTACGGGAATTTTTATGGCATGGACGACACCGGCTACTCGTAACAGTCACATAAAGATGAGAAACCCCGCACGTAAGTTTACTTTTTGCAGAAAAATCACGCATACATAACAAGAGTGTTATATTAGACATATTGACAAAAACTAGAGTCGCAGCAGCCTCAGAAATTCTTGAGTAATACATTTCGTGTTAGTGGTACTTTTTTTTTCTTCATGTTTTAATATAAAAATACATTGTCTATGCACGTTGTCTATAATTAATGATTTTATTCATGTATAAAATTATAGCAAAATATGTATAGGTAATGTATAAAAAGTAGCAAGTTAGGCGGAAACCAGTAGATCCAAAAAGCAACTGGGCCTGGGTACTGGCCAATTTTAGGAAAAGCCAAAACCAGCAGAGAATATTTATATATGTATGTATTGCGAGTGCGGTGACGATGCTCATTAGAGCATACTCACATTTGTCTATCCGTGTTGTCATCCTCTGTTAGATATTATACAAGACAGCCTTTAAACATATATAAAATCTCTTGAATAGTTATTACAACTTTAATAACAGTACATTCATTTGAGTATTACACGATTATGCATTGCCTCTAGTTAGAAACGCAAATACATATATCAGTTAAATTATCATATGTATTTAGATATAGTTATATATAGTTATCATTGAATTAATTTTTGTGATTGACTTTGTCATAATATGTATTTATGATGGCATAAAACTATACATGACGCGCGTTTCTTTTCACTTCAATTCTAATATCACCCAATGATTCAGATGATTGATTGAGAATTGAGAAGAATTATTGATTTTAATTAAACAACGGACTGTCCAATTTATTATTTTTTTCTAACTCTACCATCAAATTAAGAACTTACATAACAGTTCGTTGATGTCTTTTCTATGAGACGAAATTCATAAACATTTTCCTTCTTATATTCACATAGAGAACAGGTTTTACAGAATGTTCTTGTAATACTAAATTGTAATACTAAACAATCACGCAATCAACGAGGTAGTCAAATAAATTCATTTGATTAAAAGTAAATAAAAAACATTTTAATAACGGCATTTTTATTAATAAAATAACAACAATAATATAATACAATACTGACCGTTCGACTCGAGTAAGAGCTCACAGTATCGAGTTTCATTTGACTTTTAAGACAATATCAAAATTTCGATAGCCTCTTAATTAATTAAAGCCTAAATAAAACACTAAAAATATTTGTATAGATACATTTGCGCAGTGCGGTACTCTTATTGAAATTAACAATTTACGTATTCAACATAATTATTGTTTAATAGCAACCCAGGGCAATGGGAAGTAAAAGGCTGACGCGCCCGTCCCTTTTATTATCTAACTCCACCAATGACAAATTTTAAATTTAATACTATTGGTGTTTATATTGACAAGTTATCTAAAACTACCGGCAGAAGCGCTCCCGAAACAAAAATTCGATCCCTGGTATCAATTATCACTTGTTACTTTTGTGGAACTTTATCTCCTTTAGATGCTCTTTTATGGTGTCCAAAAGTAACTCCACCTGCAGCAGTGTGGTACATTTGGTTGGGAAGAAACCCTTTTTCATAGTGCCGCGGTATAACAGGTGTAGATGGAAAATGACCATTCGACAGCGTTTCATACAAAACTAAGGGATCTTTAGCCAAACCTCGCTTCAAGTATTCCAATTGCACATTGGAAGGTATGTAGGAATCTAATAAAGATGTAGGTCGTCTTTTAAGTCCAAACGCTTCAATAGGTCTGGGTGTAAGCGGAGTCGGTATAATATTTGCTGTACCGTACACTGGTTTTGCCAAAGGTCGGTATATGGGTAGAGCTTTAGGAAGGTGAGCCAAATGTGGCGGTGGTTTTAATAAAAGAGGACTCGGGCGGGGTAGCTCACTGGGTCCAGATCTGTACTCATCTCGGTATGGAGTTCTAGAATTATAATACCTAGGGAACTCAGGAACGGATTTGATATTCGGTGATTCGGTTTGTGTTACGTAATGCTTTTGATTTTCGATGTCATTATTTTGAACTTCTTCGCCTATATTCGGCTCCGGATATGGGTTGTGATAATAGTCAATTGACGGCTGTGGCGTCACTACAGCTGTTTGATACTGTACCACAGGCATTTGATATGTTACTATGGGAGCGACGGTGGCTTGAGCTGAAGCAATGGTCGGCTGTGGATAACCAACGTATGCGATAGGTTGATTGTACTGTTGTACGTATGTTTTTGCTGTCGGGACCACGTACGTTGGCACTTCGACGTAATTGGGATGGTGATGGATTTGATCAGGTGATTCTCGATAACCAGATGCTCGAGCTATTGTTTGATATTGGGACCCGTGCTGTGGTGTAGCCTGTCCCGAAGGCTCGGTATAATACTGCGGCACTAAGTAGATTTGCATCGGTACGTTCGAAAGGTACCCGACCATAGCTTGTTGCGCTGTTGGGGGCGACCCATAACGCGGTTTAGGGGTGACGGATGTCCGTTCCGGTGCTTCGCTAACTGCGTACTGCTGAACGTAGCGAGGTTGTTGCGGTTGAGACGGCGCTTCGAAATATCTCAGGAATCCATTTTTAAAAAAGCCCAAATTTAGGGGACCTGTCCCAGTTTCGTCAGACTGACTTCGCGCTTTGGGTTGGTGCTCCAAATCCTTTTGTCTTTCGCTTCTTAAGTTGTCATCTTCTATATCTTGCAATTCAACTTTTTTCTCGGCTCGTGCGGCGAGGACGAATAAAAGGATGGGCGCGACCTAAAAGTAAAAGCAGAAAGGTAAATGACCAGCGAAGTGTATATCCGAGGTGTATGACCGCACCACTTGACCAAAGATAGCGGATAGAGGCATGCACGCCGAATGCCAGTACCGGGCTTCTAACGGGTCGAAGTAACAAGTGAATGGTAAAAAATAAACTGGAGTCCATTACGAGACCGGTTAACATTGCAAAGTACGCACTTGTAAAAGGGAGCGTGCCAGCTTTTACTCTTAATTTATGTGGTTATCAGATTGCATTCCACTTTCCGAGTAGATGCGATGCGGTATGCGGTCTAATTTATAGCTGTCACTATTTTAGAGGACATCACGTCGGAGTAAACGTAGCAAAGAAATGTTAAATTAATACGCCAATATTTCTTTTGTGAATATTGCAACCAACTCATTTAAATGTTTACCTTAATGTCAACTTACATTTCATTCTTATTTCATACTTAGCAACAGAACATCCGTGTTCTAAAATAGTTACATAAAATTACAATGAAGTAATGGAGGAGCTTACTTCCATAATGATATAAGAGCCTACATTCAATTTGACAATTAGAAGTATCAAATAAAGTAGGTGCATACTGCTAACGTGAGTTTTGATACAACAACAAAAACTTCTGTACGTAACTCTTATTGTATTTTTGAAGTGACAACCGCAGATGATCACTGAAATATTTATGTTTTCAAAGTATCATTTATTTGAACAGTATTTATTTAAATCCTACATTTTTCCATGTCAAATACTTTTTGGGAGAGTAGTTGAAACCGCGACTGCTAATCGAAAGGTCTTGGGTTCAAATTTTAATCGGGTACTAATATTTTTTTTAACTTAGATTTTTTTAGTAGAAGTTTCAAGCAGCAGACCGAAATCTGGATTTGCGCCCAATGTATGGCAATTGACTCATCCCCTATTCTATAGTGGGACGTGAACGAAAATGGTAAAAAATGGCAGTTTACTACACTCCTCTGCCCACTTCTTCAGCCATTACAGGCTTGATGCTATACAATTTTTTCAAGACTTGCAAATAAGCATGTAATTAATAACAATTCAAACATCCATAATGTACCTACACTGAGTACCACCTACACGGACTTGTGGACCCCTAATAAAACTTTCAATAATTTTTATTGCTGAATTTTCAAAGTGACCACAGACGGATATACAAAGCACAAAATACGTAACAGTCTCATAGATGGTACACAATAGACGGACATGCAAATTAACATCCACACAGCATTAACGTAGACTGATGTGTGAAATTTCACCGAAAAAAAAACGTTAACAACCCATATTGTGTAACGGCTTTGTTTCCGATTTCACATCGCATGTTAATAAATGAAGATTTGGAACAGATCACTCTGCGCGTAATGACTATCATTCGTAATAAACTATAGTTAATATGCGATCTGTCATAAATATGAACATAATCGCTGCGAAATCATCCTTATGTGCGCCTTTCTTTGTTAAGAAATACCATTGCAAAATACGGATATATCCAAAGCGTGTAATGTAACATTAAATATAAACTATTAAACGAATGGGAGTATCGGAACTTTACTTGTAAAATTGATAAATAATACAATAACTATTGATATAGTTGTCTTTTGTATGACATATACATATGTATTAGACATCGTAGTTACTTACAAATTATGTTTGGATCTCAATTGGCTTAAATAATATTAAACTTAACACGTTAATTATTATGTAAACGTGTTACGTTTAATATTATTTAAACGTGGTATATTTAATTTTATTTAAACGTATTACGTTTAATATTATTTATATAATATTAAATACCTAAAAATATTCTTTCCTATAGTAAAACTTTAACGCGGAGATATCTTTGCACACTGTTCCACACATTCATGGCATAAAGTGAAATAACTGATAATACTTGAAATTTTATTGTTTTTTTTATATTGGTGTTACCTAGTAGGTACCATTCCCACCAACAACAAAATAGTTTTACGAGCGCAAATATTTTTTTAAAATTCTCTTGAAATAATCTTAATTACAATGCGTTGGAAACATACAACATATCCATGTTCATCAGCTGTCAATTTACTGTCAAAGCTGTCACATTGTGTTGCGTGAATTATCCATAAAAATGATTACTGCTGTTTCGGCTTTGCGACAAAGAAAAACGTTAACCGTTATGTTTTCACTTGTAATTGTACAAATTTATATTAAGTTATCTATAAATATACGTGTAGCTATTGCTAATTTGATGCCTTATTTATTGTGCTGACAAGTGGTCACGAAACGGATAATTGACGCGTCAACATCACCGACTAACAAGCACGTGACAGTCGCCGTACCGAGAGCTTTCATCGAGAAAAAGCAACGCAACGGTCGTTCGCGCGATATTTTTTATATCACAAAATTGTTCTGACAATATTTGTTACGTAAATATTAAATGTGAGATGCGCCATCCACAGATAATGCGATCGATAAACGGCCACTATGTGATATAATAAAAGAATAAAGAAAGAAATTCGAACGGCGTTTTTGAAATAGCATTTTTTTTTCAATATTTTTAACGTTCCACTGTTCGACAGGAACCTCCTCTCGAAATGGGACGGTAAAGGTCATATTCTGCTATCTTCAGTCTTCACATTCCTTAGTGAACATTTGAAATTGAAATAGCAGAAAAAAAACATTGTCACGCTGTTTGCGAAAAGAGAAAATTATTAAAATTGTTCAGATATAAGATTATAATACAATAGAATGACTGAACAATCACCACAGCCGATTCATAATCTCCCTAATTGTTATGCATTTGTGTGAGATTGAGTTCGGCATAGCTGTTACCCAATGCGTGTTACAATGTTTCAGATTTTTTTTTATTGTTATTATGATCACTTTTTATTCTATTGTAATTATGATCAATTTTAATGCACACTAAAATTTCTTTCCATCTGGGACGAGATTTCAAGAATATGGAATAATTTCGACACAAGGCGTCCTTTATTAAAAACAATTTGGAAATGAATCGAGTCAAATAAGCTATTTTGTTTTATGTAAAGTATTCGACATCATTACAAAATATGTAGACTGCCTCGTTGGTCGTGGTGGTTGCGAGTGCGACTGCCGAACGGGAGGTCCTGGGTTCGATTCCCGGGTCGGGCACTACAAAAATTTTCTAATTTAGATTTTC
>DWFO01001529.1:0-15609 GCA_018246595.1 Mimoniades nurscia nurscia | reverse complement strand
TGATTTTCGGTAAACCGGCCCGTACCACACCTCCCCGTATCTCGAAATCTCTCGAGTAAATCACAGACGTTTTTGTTACCCGGTCACGAGTAGTAATTATGTCGGTCAGAGTGCAGCGGGATGAAAATCTAATTATGAAGTGGGTAGTTCGACGTGTTTGTTACTTTTTGAATCGATTCGTACATTGGGCGTTCGCTGTTCCTCGAAGAGTCAACTTCTTGAATGTATACGTCCGTGTTTGAAGTTATGAATTTGGACGCACGCAGAGAATTATCATGATGATGTATTTACGGTGGGCTGCGGGTTACAATTCATTTGGAATCATTTTTTCGGTCACGCCATGTCGCATGCCGTAAAGCTGTCGATGCTTTATTGGACGTTTGGGCCCGCGTGCTATCGTCAAACGTAACGAGCCGAACTCGTATCGATTCTATCGAAAATCGATTCGCTCGAAATTATTGTAATCTAAAATTATATGTATGTGCATATGGCGCACGTGTAATTTCCTCGTAACTCGCGTTCAAAAATTATGTGCTCGTTAAACGACACGAAGCTAGATTCGTGCGCGCGTAATCGAATAGGCGATGAGGGCGATACTTCATGTTTTTTCGACCAGGTATCGGTGGACGGCCATCGGAATATATTAGAACATTTCTACTAAATTTTCGTCCTACAGAAGGCTGAGTTTATTAGAATACGGCGTGCATTGCGACGCGGCTCACGCGCGGCCCGCGTGCCTCGAACGCCAATCGGCCGCACCATGGGAACATTTTTGTCTTCCACGATATGATAATATAAGCATTCAAATATACATACTGTCCGTTAAATGCACGATAAACACCCAGAATTACAGTGAAACCTGGATGTGAACGAGTCGTGACGTACGTGTCGTGAATTTTACAATTTTTCGCCGCCTCTTGACCCTTTTATCATAATCGCACTAGACTGACTGCTGCAACTCACCGTCAGATCTCGACGTCTCGTTCGTGTCGTGCCACGCTTCGACTATGAGCGAGAAGGTGCCCTGCAAAATAAAAGGAAACACGTCAAACACAGCCCAGTAATTACAATCAACATTATTACATATAAACAAATGAGAACTTTGGTAACACGCGCTAGCAACAACACATTCGTTTCGAATAATTTCAAAACGCATTCGAGTGCGCCATTCTTTACAATAAGATAATCCACGGCACTAACACCATCTCAAGCAGAAAGAGAGACCTTTAAAAATGGGCGCGGCGGCGAGCATTTCAAATATTTCCTTTAGTTTACGACGTCGCTCGGAATGGCGGATGAGTGTAAATTAACAACATGATAGACAGGTGAAGCCGGGAGCAGATGGCTGAATTGTTTTAATACGGGCTAAAAATACTATGTACAGCAAGGCGATGCGTATCGGCACTTAACTCGCCCAACATGGGCCCTTGTAATGTTTCCGTGGAGTTTTAAAGGCGAAGAAAAAAAATTGTAACGGGTGCGTATCAGATAGATATATTGACATACGTCGATGTTTACGTAAGGAGGCGAAACGGCAGTCGAAAATCTATTATCGATGATAAGGCGGCGAGTCAACAGCTCACAGGCGCCTGTACATATTATCAATAGATTTTATGACACTACGACACCTCGGCTGGGCTCATGCGCAAAATGTGTTGCCAGTTACCAGAGATGCTTTATGAAATTTCTCCCACCGTTCGGAACCGGTTGTGTCAATAAACAGGCTGTAGCTGCAGCGGCCGATCCTCCGCTACGCGGCGGACATAACGCGATAATATTCATTTACTATCGAATCATCCAAAACGTTTATATGTATATCAGAAAGTTTTGTGCCCCGAATTAGCGCACACAATACATAAGAGCATTTCGTATTGTACATATAAATAATCACACGGGATTATTTTAAGCTATCGGCGAATAAACTGTTGTAAATAAAGCGGTCGTTTCATAAAGTGACCTTCAACCGTAGGTATAAGATGAGATGCGCGAGCGTAGTCACCACTCATGAATACCGAACAATTTCTGTTCGACGGAGTTCAAAGGCAGTGTTCTGAACCACCGTAACCTTCACTCGCGTTCGTGTTCGTTCATTTATCTATCAGAAAATCTCTCCAATTAAATGGCCCTACAGTTAAACTAAAATAATTTTAGAACGATTACATCGATGGTTTTTGTCGTTGCTTTTTAATACCACCGATGCAGCGTCCGTCGCCTAATGTACATTACACGATTATCTGATGAACTATTTCACCATTTTTATAGAATACGTAAATTGTCGACAGGTTTAATCCTACCTCGAATGGCCGATGCTCATTTGTTTGGTCAAGTAATCGCACCCAAGACTGTCCGATTGTTTACGATTGAAACGGTAATCTCCGAATGTTGCGTCCACGATAAGCGTTCACGAATTGGGCATCGAAACTTTAATAAGAACGGGTCAAACGCTATCAATAAGGTAATCAAAGCCTGCCGTCATAATTCTATGACGGCCACGAGAGTGGTACCAGTTTGAGAACGTCTAGGCAGTGGGAATCCGTGACGGAGTGTAATTAGGTACAATGCCCACGTCACGGGTCGCGTCCCGCGCAGCTGCGCCCGACGGATATGAAGGGTCACCATTTAATTTCTTCATAAGATCACCACACGAACTCTTAAGGAGTGATTCACAACTGACAGATGTCCCCGTTGTCAATTTAGCTTGATGAATGAAAACATAATTTGCATGAGCGAGAACTAACAATGAGTTATTTGCATAGGAACTGATACGTACATACACCGGCGAACAATAAACATTGAAGAAATCAATAGTAGAAATCCACGGTTTCCCAACGCACATCACACGGCGCATTATGAGACAAAAACGTCACGCCGAGCTTTTTGTTATGTTTCACCATCACCTTTAAACGTTCGCAGATAAGTGTAATTAAAGCTTTCGATGGATGTACGTTCAATTTTGACGAATTCATATTAAGTGAGTCTCGTTTGATACGTCGGCTGTGGCAGCGGACGTGTTATCGCCCGTTACTGAATACCAAGCAGCCGGGCGCGCGGACCGAACAATTTTGAGCTTTACGTCCGCGCTTCCTTTCACGGGACATCTCGGCGCACAACTCGTATTCCGATTCATGTTTAAAAGGAGCGACGGCGGTGCTTCGTGTATTATTATGATATGTTTGCACGATCAAATATGGTACGTCGTAGTATACGGCGTATTGATTTGTTAATCGAGTATGGAGAGCGCATTTCGGTCAGCTGAGGCCGATCGTAAGTATATGCCGGTTCCCACGGCAGTGACTCGGCCGGCCCATAAAAAGCGACGACGACGTAAGCGTACGTGTGCAAGTAGCCTTTATAAAGTCACCGAGCTGTCTGCATATATATATTTATATGTTTTCAGTTAGAATTGACGAAGTAGATTTAAATTATTATGCTCTTTGACACTTACATTAATTGATCCACGTGATGTTGCTGCATATTTTGTTTAAGGACAATTAATTTAATAGATACAGTAAAAGAAATTTAAGAATGGAAACGGGTCTGTACATGTGACCGCGTAACAAAGTGGCAGTTTTAAAAGTGATCAAAGAAGTTGCATGCCAGCTGTAAGGCTATGTAAGACTAGTTGTTACAATGTTAGTGATTAATGTCGATGCTTTTTATTTTCGATCCATGGATAACACGACGATCCAGCCGTGTCTAGTTCGCGCGGCAACTCTACAATACTCGCACAAAACCCGTTGCCAAGCGGGCAATTAAGGAAACGTACTCAACAACTTGACTTATAAACGAAATGCGAATTGACGTCCAATGTGAGTGTACTTGTGTGCTAATGTTTATTTTATCCGTAATATAAATCGCGCGCACATCATCGAATAGGTAGCTTTGATTCGTTTGGCGATTTACAATGTGATATATAACGTGTGATATTAGTGTTGACTTGAATAATTCTTCATACTTCAAATTGTATCCAGAGTATAGTCAGATCCGCGACTCGATACTGTGGTGTTGTTTGATAATCATTTTATGGGCCCTACTTCCATATCTCGTTTCGGTTATTTTGTTTTTAATTAGAGAAAAAGGACGTGGGAAAGGAACGGCTCTCGGCGTTTACGGAGTGTCACTGTGTGGGATGTTTACAGCGTTTCGGACGAACCTGCGCGATTAGGTGAACGTTCCTTTGAAAGTTTTTCGTACACGTGTTTCGGACGCTATTGTTGTCCGCGCGGCTCATTTATTGTTGTCTTGTTTGTCGGTTTGTTAAAGAAACGAAAGTCAATGGAAATTGCAACAGATGTTGAGCTTGTATATTTTATTATCACGGATTACGGTACAGCCTGAGAATATTCGTAAACTACATATGCTGGGTCTTTGAAATTTGAAGGTAATTTTTTTTTGCCAAATTCCATGAGAAATTGCAGTTTTAGTGGATACGCAGCGGTGTTAATTACGCCCTCACCGATCGCTGTGTGTAGGCGATGGAATAAAATGGAACAAGGTCGGATACCGTTGTATTATTCGGTCAACACCGTAAACCATTGAATGTTACTTTATAAAACATCACAAAAAGGGCACCGGAGTTCACTTTCGAGTTTCTACACGAGAAAATACCTAGTTATTTGGAACACAAACAGCCGACCAAGTGGAGGAGTCGTGATTTCATATTTCACACTTCGCTAGTGTGGTAACATCTTGAGACAGGTTTTTTTTTCATTTAGCCGAACGCCGACGGGGAGGTAAACTGAATTCGGATGTTATTGCACCGGAATAAAGTCTCGATTGCAATGATCAATCGTTCCAATGATGTGGATCCGATGCCGATATATAAAATGTTAGTTTGACCATCGTAATTCAAATTAAAAGATATGCAAATTTCAATGTCTGGGCGATACGTAGCGTGTAGTATTAAAGCGTTTCAATCGCATTTAATCCCAATTATTAATGGTTTTAATTAAGTTTATCTCAATCTATTTCGAGATGGCCGTACGTTGACCCGGTGAATCATATTACATCAAAACTTGGACATTGTTAATGTCCATGGCTATAATACGTAATAAGAGCCGTGTGAATGAGAGATATCGAGTACAAAAATATTCTCGTACAAAAAATATCCAGGTCGACGGTTTATTGGCGACAGTACACATGCATTCGGTTAGAATGCTAAGCAGTTTCGTGGTAAACACGAGTAACTATGGCGAGCGGGACTCGGCCTATAAAGCGATTAAATACCGAACCATACACCGCCTGCGAACGTTTCGTATATAGTTGTGTACATCTCAAGTTCGGAGTATAATACTTGTTGGTACTCGCACGTCTGCGCAGTGCATATAGACAAAAGTGAGACGTTCTCAAAGCAAGCGACCTATGTGAACCTATGATGTTCCAACATCAAATTGTTAACAGGGAGAAATCCACTTTGCGTTACAGACACGGTAACGGCTTAATGCGGAGCGTATATTTGAAAATGGAACTTTTAAATCATTTGTTTATAAACGCGTTTGGTGTTCGGCCAGCGACTGATTTATGTTCCTCGTTTTTGATTAAGTGTTTTCAAAAGCCAAATCTGTTTACAGACGAGACATTAATTATGATATAGGTATTTTTTTTTTGTTACACATTTCAAACACGCGATAAAATTATGCGAACCATAAAATTGATTGAATCATATTAACATGATAAAACGTCTCGACATTCCGAAACATATTGTCGAATAATTTCTATTTTGCTATGGCAATAACATAAAGAATGACCACAAATTTAGCCTTAATTTTATAACCATGACAATGATATTCAAAGTTTTATTAATATAACACAGGAAAAAGAATAATCCGTGTTTATTCTATTAATACTCTCTGTTACTTTATAAGGGATCTGGCGTTATGACATAACAATACATGATAATATATGCCATGAGAAATTTACAAGGAACTATAATATCATGATACATTACCATATAGGTATATGTTTAACGCACTAGATAACCTAATATACATTATGTGGCAACATTTATTATAAATTTACTTAACCTAATGTGAGAACAAAATGTATGTAACATTATACACGAATCCACAATAATTCTCAATTATACAAATTAGTTGAAAAATATACGTAGCATATAAAAATAGTTATTATCGATCCCAACTCAAAACAACCACCAACACACCCAATGATTGTAAACAGTTGTGACCGGACGGAATACTTGCGGAGTTTCATTACCTGAGGATTACTTAATTACTCAAACATAATTACAAGGAAACATTAAAGTGGGAAAGCGGGCCGTCACTTGAAAGCATCTACGCTTCGGGTTCATATCTGTGTCGGTTATTTCACAAAACGCAACTAGCTTGGAAACATTGTAGTCACACGTAACCACTTTTTCCTCGCTGACACGACCAGTACTAGTTAGTCGCACACGAGTAAGTCAGACACATCTTCAATTTATTGCCGTCGACTACGATCATCGCGAAAAAAGCGACCACGCTGGCGGAATTCGGGACTTTTAAACGGGTCAGTGAAAAACGAGGACTCAGTTTAATTTCACATGGCATCGCCGGCATTCGGCAGACGGGCCGGGGAAGGCTCGGGGCAGAAGAATTCGAAAAATTAAAATGTCGGCCATAAACAACGGAATGATTTGAATGAAGCATAAGAGTTAAAAAAATAAAATCCAGAGTTAACAAATTTCGGGAGACGGTCGCCTCAGCCTCCGCTCTGCCGTAGATCGGCTGATAAGCCATGAGAAGGGTATAGCGATGAAACCGTAACCATATCAAAAACCTTTCCGAGTTATTCATCTGGATTTTATACGAGGATGACGCGCTGCCTCACCCAATACAAGTTTAGACATGATTCGCATCTGATATTTATCAACAGTTTTTTACTAGTCTACTTTGCATACACACAACGCTCATCAACAGTGCGGTGGTATTGGTCAGCGAGAATAAAAAAAAAGTCTAATATACACGTAATATTTATAGCATGGATCGTAGGAAATGTACTGGATGTGGTTCAAATAAACCGAAAAGTGACAACTCTAATCTGCCGCTCATCTCGAACGGTTCAAGCGTCGTGCCGAGAAATATTTCATTCTGAATCCCCAATGGGCAGATTTTATCGGCGCACTCTCAATTTGTCGCATGTGAATAAATAAGCGTGAAACAATCCGTCATATAGACGTGCGATGCCAGCTCGCGGTGGTTCCCACTATGATCGGCCTTTGACACGTCCATAAATTCGCCGAACTACGTACGAGCCACGTAAGTACCGCGCCACCTCCCATACTAAATAATGTTAGCGATTTATTCGCGCGGTCGCGGATACGAGCGGGGCATGTGAGGCGCTCGGCTGCGACGCAGAATTCCTAGAAAGTGCGCGCGTGTGATGAATAAAGACGGGAGCGCGAGGAATTTCATCATTGCAGATTTGAGGGCTCGACGCGCCCTAAGGACGTGGGAACGCACCAACCGACGTCGCCGATGTAATAAAAAATTGAGCGCAGGTCTCGCCCTCGTCTAATCTGATGACAGGTTTTATATTAGAACTCACTGAAGCTTAAAAACGAAATCAGTTTTAATGCGAGTGACATCATTCAAATGTATCACCATGAGGCCGTAGAAAAAAAGATCACCCCCGCAAATTACATTTTGGTACTATGATAACAAATCGGTTCCTTTGAACAATTTTAGTAGCGGCCGTTAATGTTACTCAGACGTAGTTAAAACGTCACAATCTGACCGTAAATGAGCATTCGTTTGAGAAAGGAGTGTTTTCTTAAGCGGTCTCGAGTAGACTCCTCGTTATAACGAGACCGGTAAACTTTATTGTCTATTCATTCCGTTGATGGGCTTATTTTCTTTATCTCGTCGTCTATGAGTAATCGCTATAATTACGATCCGGGATTTTTGTTCCCGTTCAGTGCAATGTTATTTTAGTTATCGGGAAGCCCTTGTAATTCCTTGAAACGGTCGACCTGTATTATGCTACAGTTTATTTACGCATATTATCGTGAAATCTAGCGATCGTTAATTGATAGTTGCTGAATACCTGCTCAGTGGCTTCGAACGATGCAACCGCCGCACTAATTATACACGCTCCGATTGTTTAAATTTGAAACTTATGAAATTGTGCACAAGTTATGAAGAACGCTCGAATCGTCCCCAGTCTACTCTTATGTGGAATTTCATATTGCGATCTTTTTCTTATGTTTTTCTTCTCGTTGGACATTAATTGCTGCTCGTCTGAGTGGAGAGATAAAAGACGGTGTCGAAGAGGGAACAAGATCGAATGAGGCATTCCATAGCTTCGGTAGATTATTAAAAGAAGCGGATGTAGGGGTAAGTATTTTAAGAGGTTCCCGGCGCGAGCGGATTGAGATAAAGGAAATTATTAAGAGCTCTCCCGGACAAAAACGCCGTAGACGGAAGTTTGTTCGACTATAGCCGAGGGCGACGTATCGCGTTACTGTGGAGTAATAACTTGATGATCCGCGCCGTGCGAACGTTCGCGTTTTTCCGTTTTCGGCCGTACGCGAATCTTATGTAACTTTGGATGCCCGCTGAATCGTAATGCGTTAAACGATAACAATTCACTTGTAATTATGGACGATTTGTGGCGCCCAAATCGTGTTTGCTGTACGAACTCGTGAAGGCGTGAAGAGTTTTTATACGGCCCTGTGTGGATTGTTAATTACTTTCTAATGGAGAAGCCGCTAGGGCCGCAAGAGCTGGCTGGGTTCGCACGCGCGACAATGGATTGAAAAATGTATTCGATCAGCGCCGCGTGCTTTACACTACTATTGTTTTGAGATTCGAAGCGGGCGTGACGTCATAGAAACGTTAATTTCCGCGAAATGTACAGGTACCGTACTTAGACGTATGGAATATACATTGAGCCGTACGAAGGTCTCGAGGCCGCCTCGAGACGCTACACTTTCATTTAAATTTTTGCTATTATTTAGAGCGTGAAACTATTTACGAAACATGCAAAATAACTGACAATCTCTAGAATTAGTTACGCCGTTGCTTAGTCTACTTGTTCCACAATAAAGACGCGAGTTTCTTCATTAAACGACACGAATACATTAATCATGTGGGTACTTCGCTGTCTTCGTACATCACTCGGGTTAGATTTACATAACTTTTGGTATAATATTTTCCGCGTAGTCACGTCCAAAGTTGAAATTGAAGAGCGATGGAATACAACCGAGTGCGAAGCGGAGAGCTAAGTGATTTGAATAATCGAACAGCAGTTTTGTTTTCGACACAATATTAATGAGCGCCTGTCACTGACTACACATATTTGCCCGTTTTCGAACATTAAATACAATAGTGATTAAACTGCTAGATGCTTTTGATTTAATTAACCTTAATTAAGTCCAAGCACGCCAGTTCTTGTCGGCGTCTCACGGTAAAAAATGATAAAAAACCAATGGTGCCAGCTACCGACATTAATTCCTTCCGGAGCTGGCAATATTGTGAGCATTAAAAAAATACTTGACGCCACGAGAAATAGAATGATAATTTGCATCCAAAAATTATACAGTTGAAGTTAAAGATTTTGTTGTTTTTTTTTCTGTTTACATAGGATCAGCCAGATTATTGCTGTCAATTGAGGCGGCGCAGCGGTGTTTTTGTGTCCGCTGCGGGCCGACCTTCGTCGAGCCTTGTGGGAAAGTGACTTGCCAAAACGCCGGCCCATTCTCAGATACATCGAGGAAACATTTGTCCGACTACCACCATTAACGGCGGAGTACATTAGCGGCGCGCCCGTATTATTACACTTGTCGGAGTACCGTGTAATTGTTAACATTGTACGAAACAAAAATTATCTATCTATCGATCGGTTTTTATCGAAACGACCCGACAACAATGCGATGTAGACAATTTGTTGAGATAACGGACGTAACAATGCCGACGATGAGCAACATGTAACGCAATACGGATCTATGTTTAATCCATAAAAAGTATAGTTCATGGCCGGCGTGGCGCGGCGCGAATGAGTTGCGCGCGCGCAGCTTAGGGCCTGCGCATGCGCGGAAATACCCTTTGACATTTGCGCACCTACCATCTCTGTCTCGCGCGTAGCAGGTGGTTCGGTTCCATTTAAACAAAACAAATTGATGTTCGATATTTTTTCGCGTTAAAACGTTTACGTAACGGTCCCGCTGTCCTGAATGGACTCGTTCATGCGCCGTGGGGTTTACACCCCCGGCTACGAGGGTGCAATTACCCCCCGGACCGGTAACCTTTCGCGAGCACATGAGTAACAATTTGAACAACGGGTCCGTGCGGGCCCGTAATCCGGTCCTCACCTGGGTGACACGCGGACCTACTAACGGGTCTCAGAACCATGTATTACAATATAAAACCTGTGATTTACAAACACAAATTGTTTAAAAGTAAAATGAACGTGGCTCGCGAGCGGAGCGCTTGAATACAAATGAGATTTCTTTTTGGAGTGAGCCATCTCTTTCTTTAAACGCTGTATGATAAATCGTTTCTATGCGTCGTTAACTCCAGCGCCGCTTCACTTGTAATTTTACTGTTCGATGTTGTCAGTAATATTAATATTCTCGTGACCTATTATCGGCCGGGTCAGATCTACGTGCGAGCTTCGTAAGCGATTTGTTTCACGGGATACGTGATACAGAGTTTGGTCGCAGCTGCCCGTGTACGGCTCGTCCAGGGCCGTAACGAGATAGGGTCCGTTAGGGCGCCGCGAGTCGCGACCGACCGCGAGTCATGTTTCAAAATATTGTGATGCTAACCACTGAAGAGTAAATTAAATGATATAACTATATATAAAACAACATTCGATCGGAGTTCACTTGCCTTGTTACTCATGCCGCTCGCGGATATCACTAACATTATTACATGATTAATATTAATTGTTTAAAACATTCCCCATCCTCGTCGATGACCTCATTGCGAAAAAAAACGAACTCGACAAAGCTTAGGGCAGAATATTTAAACGCGGCGCACCCAGCACTATTCGTGACCGTACCTAGGTACAACCGGTAAAGGTCGCGAACGATGCGTATGGCGTATATCCACACGACTTTAAATTCCATTTGCGGCATATTGCCGCGGCATACGGGGTACGTATCGCGTCAAATAAGATAACTGGCATATGGCGTCAACTGTACGGCTTTCATCTAAGCTTAACCTGTCACTGAAATTCGATAGACGGGGATCATTTCGCGTCGCTTTCGCTCAATTGATCGCGTCACAATGTCTGCCTATGGAACTCTATGTGAATTTAAACAGGAAGCTTCAATTTAGCGCCAATTCAAACGGAATGATACTGGCAGTAGAAACCGGACACACATCCATGTTCGAAAACGAAAAAAGGTTTTTGAATTTCGACTATCCGCGTATTTCACGTTCTACCTGCTGAGTTACCAAATGTCACGTTTTCTCCAGATGGTCAGAGCTTGTGCAAGCCGAGCTTTGGAGCGATTGTTTGCTCAAACATTACGAGACGGTACGACATTTGAAGCGGGCCGCTAAATAAAATACAAACACATCTCTGGGCCTCGAGTGTCCACACTGGTTCGTGTGTAAACCATGGACGATTCACGCCGTCGAAATAACCGTAACTAAGATCCAATTAAGATGTCCGTTATCCTTGGAATCGAGATAGAACTGGGCGCGTGTAAATAAATAACTGGTAATTACAATATCGAATCACGATTCCGACCGGCCTCCGCTCTAATCGCGGATGAAGATGAGAACGTCACAATGAAGTCTAGCTAAAGTACATCTAATAACATACGGCTGGTCATGCGGCGGCCGACTTCATAATTAATTAAAAATGAGCCATTGAACGCTGTAATCGTCCCACGCGCTGCCTCGTTAAATCATCGAGCGTTCTTATCGTCATCGCTTCTGTCAAATTTGAATATAGAATCCAGTAATTTCTTTCTTTTTCTATTATTTAAGGGCGAACGAGATGCGTCGTAGTGGCCTTCGTGTGGATTATTGGAATTTGAACGTTGGTGGCAACCAACGTTGATTTATGGATGTAGGGTTGCTACTTAATGTTCCTTTAATGATGTATTGATTTTTTATTGTTACAAAATATATTGAACGATGTTTTAGTAGCATATCTTGAAGCTTATAAGGAATTCGTAGATGGTGTTCACATTCGCTTGGGCTGATTACAATTTGAAAGTTATTTATTAGTAAGTAATAATTTTATAGACACTTACCGGCCATGTGAAATCAAATGGGAATACGATGGGATTGCTAAATCCTTCCACGTTGAGGTTGGGCACATCCAAGGAGTTGCCTCCGAGCACTGGTGTGGTAATATCACCGAACGTACATGGCGAGGTGGTATCGATATTGGCTTGATAAATCTTGAGGCACACTCGGAATTTAGTCCTGCACGGCGCCAAGCACGGCGCATCACTATTCGAGGAACCATCACAGCACTGCCCACTATTTAACCTACCCAATGAGTTCGTAAAACTTTTTATCCTAAGTTCGAAGGAACCAGATGTCAGCACCTGCAACAAAGGAGAAAGGAATTTAAATACTTCAGAATGAAAGCATAAATTTTAAGTACGGATACGAAATATTACACAAATCGGCTTAGATCGCTATTGAGTTTACCAACGCGTTTGTTTGGAATAATAATAATATACTGAGCCAATTTATCAACATCACAATGACACAGTAAACAGTGAGCGGTCTATATAACTTTCAACGCCATGAGATGTGACCAAATAAACGAACTATTTGCGCAACTGTATCTGTGTGGCATCGATTGTGTTGAGATATTAACAGTGATTGCTTATGATCCACACATGCCCACAGTCGGGCTTGTTTTAGTAGACTAGTACATGGTTTCAAAAGCGAAATTCAAACGCAAGATACAGTATAATGGAGAAAAATAAAAGGTTAAATCTCAGGAAATTGTGGGATTTGACTTCCGTTTGCTTTATTGGTATATTTCGTACATTTAATTTATCGTAATTACAGGATGTTGATTGTCGCAGGCCGCTTCTCATATCGAGGATTGAAATCGTTTGAAATTATAAGCATGACTGTCTGTACATTTGGTCTCATTTAGACATACATTAACGGTTACTGGCCAGTGAATGTAGGTCGGTTAAAAATGGGGTGCCCACCACGTGGGGTTGTGACACCCCTACTTCTAATTTCGAACTCGTTCACGATGACGGATTATATTTTATTTTATTTTTTGTCATTTTCTTTCATTCTATCTGTTTTGGGTATTTTTTCGCCCCCAGCATTGTTTTAAGCGATACATTTTTTTTTTATGAAAAATGCGTTCAATTTAACTCCGTTGACGTATAAGTAGACTTGTACAAAATAGTTTGAATGCTTTTTGTTTTGTTGCTATATGAATAATAATAGCGAGTTGCTACCCTTTAAGTTGGTGTTCATAGGGTTGGCACCACCATATTTTATTTAGCAATGAATTCTTAATACCATGGACGGAATGTTTTAATCTGTAAATTTTAAAGACTTCTAAAATAACATATGTATATTCAGTGAAAATTAGATATTACATTGAAATTGTTAAAATTTGTAAACGAATACCATTTAAGTCATTCGGTGATATGTGTATTTTTTGTATATGATAGTGTAGTGAGGTATATTAGTTGGCAGCCCTGAATGCAACCCTTGCTAAAGAATGTGCAGTTGCTGGCATGTGGGATCAACTGGTCTAGCAATGCATTAGGGAATATGCAACGCTTTGTAAATAATACCACCTTGTGCCAACCGACTTACTGAGTGTCATCTTTATTATACATCTTTTTGTACGCGCGAGATACATTTTTTATACTTCATCTTTCTTCTGTATATATGTATCTTTAGGATATCATTGGATACTGCATTTTATCTTTAATTAACTCAGCTGTCAGTGTTACTTCGTTTTACGGTTACTTGTTACATAACAATATGCATGGTTTTATAAGTACGTTTATTAAGACCATATTACATAATAATAACTTATATTGATATAAGAAATTATTATTTGAAATTGATTTAAGAAAATTATTTGCCGTGGCCATCATATGGATTGATTTTAAACTTATGAAAAAAAATATTGAAAATCGAATTTCGAACGTCGGAGTTATTATATGGCATCGGAAGGAAGTGGTATTAAGTTATAATGTTGACCGACGTGTCTTAGCGAATCATTACCGGTCGCGGTGTCCCGTGTACATGAACGGTAAAAAATATATACATGTATAATATATGCATAAATATATATTATTTCCTGTGCTTTCTGTCAAACGATTTATTAAGTACTGTAATAAAACGGATGCCAGGGGAAATTGACGGTGTCGTTGCGCGAAAATAAACGGTAAACGAACTGAGACACGTTGAATTTTTAAATTTCGAATTTCTATACGTTTTTTTTTTATAAAAACACGATAAGAAAAAACGTTGAGAATACTCAGCAATTTTGTGTAATGCCAATTATCCAAATTAATTACATCAGCGTGGAAACCAACAAATAAACTAATTAAGAGGAACAATTAAATGTTTCCCACGTTCAATGAACTTGCCTCTGAACTTGTCAAAAGTTTGAAAAAGAGAAAAGGAAAAAAAACAATGAATCATTCAACGCTTATCTATAAAGCAGACGGTAGGTCTGTGGATATGAAAAATTAACCACAGTTTAAACAAAGGATGGTGTAAAAAAGACACCAGATTTCTACCAACTTCCTGCCGTAGTTAGGGGGTTGAATTCACTTCTCATACGCGCAAAACTACTCACTTCTCGCTTCAAACGCAAATAAGAGAGCGGGACAGGGAATTCTCTCCACGTGGCTCAGGTATGAGCGGAACAAAAAAAACGCTCCAAAAACATAGGGGCACACTAAACATCCTTTTTTTTTGTAAACTTGATGTATTGTTTATGCAGGCAGTCATAGTAGCACAGATTATGATAAATTGTGGTTTACACATCTTAACAACTTTCGTGACTATATAATTAAAACCATCGTTTTAATTGTGACTATTTATACCAAATTAAAATGTGTCAATAAAAAGTGTACACGAAAATAAAGATGGCTGCCGCGGGACGTGTGCGGTCGCGGCGTGGCCTCAGGGCGACCACAAATTAACAATTAAATAATACTTATGGACTACTGGTTAAATTTTATAATATCTCCGGGCGATTTGAAGCGATGAATCTCTGATTGATGTTGGTTCATCTTTTAAATGGCGCTTAGCGTAATGTTCCATTTGTTCTAAGTAACACAATGAGCAAATAAATTCATCAGTTCGGCGAAGCTTTATATTAACACTGGTGAAAACGCTTAGATAAACATATTTCTACGTAAAATTCACCGTGTCGTTAAAACGAAGCAATAAAATTAAAATGCAAAATAAACAGGAAATATTTCGTGTGAACACCGAAGTTGTCTTGTTTGTGTGTCTAAATCAATTTTCCCGCGACAGGTTTCAGTTATTAAAACGCTTAGGGAACGTCTATTTACGTATGTTGGAATATTATGTACGCGCGTTGAGTAATGAATTAAGCTACGCGTGTATCTCATTTATTTAACATACAACTTTAAATTTAATGCATTCGACGTCGAGTCGTGAACATCAATTTTTTTTCCTTCTT